>JAIGNY010003348.1:230000-272500 GCA_020152595.1 Chiridota heheva
ATCATTCTTGCACCTTTGACAGTAATTGAGGGGCACTTTTGTCATTTTCAGAGAGGGAGGCGGGGAGGGGGGGGGGGGGGGGGACCAAACTCTAGAAACAAGTGCGGACCACAAACGATCAATATCGTCACAACCAGATTCCCTTTTACCCACGAAAATAAAGTCATTTATTTCTTGAGTCATGTGCAAGGGCGGCGTTTGGTTCAAGATTGGAGGATGTTAAATTACTATTCAAAAAAATGTCTTAAAAATCTAACAATTTTGAGCAGTTACAGCCGTTGCTCTCGAGCAGAATATTGCTGATCATATTTCTCAGTTTCCAAAGTAATGGAAATTATTTTTGTCTTCGGATAAATAATTGGAGAAGTAAGCATATACAAATTATTCCAGCAATATTTTCCCTGAGTGACTCCCTCCAATCCGAAAGGTTGTGAATTTAGTGAGTCACGTACGAAAAGAGGGCGTCCGTTAGAAATAACCGCACTGACACTCTTGAAAGCTTGAAAGCACCTCTGTGAACGTGCAAATAAATCTTAATTCGATTTATACGAAAAGAGACATAGGCCTATCATTTGTGAATAAAAAGGAAAAACTTAAGTCAATTTAATTTGTATAAACAGTGGAATTCATTGGTTTGATATTTGGTTGCTTACGACAAAACCATTATCTTATGTGCGTATATAGGTTACCGAATATAAATCTTACCTTTGAAAGTAATATGAATGAAAAGTTTAATAAGGCAAATAAAAGTACTGGCCATCAGAAAAACCTTTCAGTACCTTGATAACCGAACATTTGAATTATTGTATACAAAGTATGGTTAGGCCATTGCTCGAATATTGTAATCCAGTCTGGAGTCCACATAAGATCAAGCATATGTTAGGGGATCTTTTAATCTACTTACTGTGGTGTAGCGGTTATCATACATGTCTACAGACCACGAGGCCCTGGGTTCAAGCCTGGGTTGGGTAGACACGCCAGTGCACCACAACTGGTTATCAAAGGCCGTGGACATAGACTTGGTTGTCGATGTTATGTCTGTCCGTACGCCGTACCTGTGTTCTCGTCCGAGTCGTATTAAGCGTTTCGTGATAGCATTTGTACTATCATAACCGAATACGCAGGCGACGACCCCGTCATTGTAATTGTGTGTTCAACTCTCTCTCTAGAGAGAATCTCTAGAGAAGAGCCACACACTTATTAGCAGGAATGGACAAACTGAATTATGCTCAAAGATTTGCTAAGTTAAACCCCCCATCACTCACCTATAAGAGGCATCGAGGAGATCTCATAGAGGCCTACAACTTTAACCTATAAATATAACCCTGAGGTATGTGATATGTTTGAATTTTAATAAATTGGTATAACACGAGGACACAACAAAAAGATATACGTGGAAAGTTTACGACTACAGATTACACAAAACTCATTCAAAAATCGGATTGCTGCCATTTGTTATATGTTACCTCAAAAAGGTAAAAGCAGTATTGTCATTTGAAAGAAATTTGTAAAATGCTGGAAAAAACCAAGACAATAAATTGTATTACCGCACAGATATGATGAGCATCAATACTGCACCAAAACATTATACAACAGTAGAAGAAAGTGAAGAGCTGACACCAAAGGACCAGCCGGACCTTCTGTCAGAACGTTTAAAATAAATACTGATCAACCAATCATTAATCGCTTTGGACGGAATAAAATGCGTGATCAGTGAAATAATGTTCATGCCTATTCAAGGTATGTCTTCTGCAATGTGATTGGACGAGAAAATAGCACTTTGATAGAGGAAGGGTTGTTTTACTTTATCGTAGGTAAGTTAGTTGGCTATCGTGTCGTCTGCTAAAGGAGATTTCCGCGAGGCAAAGCTCTTCGTCCACTGAGAACCCTTAAACGACTACTACCGTGAATTTTCATTCTCATATATATGACATGATTATTAACTTAAACAAATTGGTTACGTGAAAAAACAATGTTGGTATCTTAGTCTTATTCCGTTTTAGTATAGAAGCAAGGAAGGACCTTGAAGGTTAATTGTACAGATATTGCATTATAAAGATTTCACCAGTGTGTTCAAGTAAGATGTCATAATTGCAGATCAAAGACAATCTCTATGTATTTCTTTCAAAATTAGGCTTATTGTCTTTTTTGAATTATTGGAAACTTTTTTTATATATTTTCTACTATTATTTAATTTGAGATAATTTATTCATTCTTCTTCACAAAGCTAGTGGCTCGTTGACGCACTCCATCAGACCATTGGTTCATGGTGTGTTGTTTTGTGGATTGAGTCTAATACGACCCCCATGCCACAGCTATCAGATCTGACACAGTTAAATAATGGTTTATTCGAAATTTTTGGATTTAACACTTCCTGCTTAAAACGTTGATATGCGTCTTTGTGTTTTGGAGGGAGAGGGGGTTGTACCCAGGGGTGTAGGAAACTTTCGAAAAGTGAGGGAGAACAACCTTCTAGAGGCACTTCCTAAGTCATATATCCCCTCAGTCTGAAGATAATAAAGTAAAGTAAAAGGGGCACTTCATTTTAGAAAGGGTGTGACCAGTATACCTCTTGGTAACTGAGGGGAGCCCAAACATCAGGGGAAGGCCTGTCCTGACCAGTCCAGGAGAATCCTGGATTTTTGGTGTAATGATAAATACACCAAAACTTGGAACTTCATATTCATTACACGATCCATGGAGGCGCTATTTCAACTAGTGATAACGTTAAGTCAATGGGGATTTTTGATAAGAATACTAAAGAATTAAAATGCCGGCCTCCATGGATCTTTATGAATAGGAAGGTTCAAGTTTTGGTGTATTTTCTTATAACACCGAAAGTCCAGGATTCTCCCAGACTGCTGCCGGGAGTGAGGATGAAGGTCAAACAATTTTCTTAAAACAAGAATCCCTCTCTTTAAGAGGCTACATACAGAGATAATAGTTGATGCTAGTTACCTACTGGGCTGAAAGTTGCACTCTCATTATTGGCTCAACCCTACTATTCCAGGCCCCTGGCACCCACAAGATACATTACATCCCTGTGTAATGTTCTCTAATTATTTCAAGTGCCCCCATAATCTATGGTTCTATCTACCTTTCTTGATGATTAGGGGTTTGTCTTCTGCAATTTTCATGTGACTCATAACTTTTTAATCGCGAAGTGATTTTCTGTTGGTATTTTTGTAAATCTGAACATCAAAACTAATAGCTTTGCCAACAAGCAACAATTAGCAATAACTTTTTCTGTCTGTTCATCCAGTTTTTTTTATAAGTACTTTGATCTCATTTGAAAACAATTTACTATTATCATTTGACATTTATCATTAGACATGTATCATTAGACATGTATCATTAGACGGGTATCATCAGACAGGTATTGTCAGACGGGTATCATCAGATGGGTATCATCATATGAGTATCATTTGATGAGTATCATCAGGGCATATCATCAGAGGGGTACCACCAGAGGGGTATCACCAGAGGGATATCATCAGAGGGGTATTACCAGAGGGGTATCATCAGAGGGGTATCATTAGAAGGATATCACCAGCAGGATATCATCAGAAGGGTATCATCAGAAGGTTATCATCAGACAGGTATCACCAGAGGGTATCATCAGAGGGTATCATCAGAGGGTATCATCAGACAGGTATCACCAGAGGGGTATCATCAGAGGGGTATCATCAGAGAGTATCATCAGACAGGTATCATCAGAGGGTATCATCAGAGGGGTATCATCAAAGAGTATCATCAGAGGGTATTATCAGACTGGTATCACCAGAGGGGTATCATCAGAGGGGTATCATCAGAATATCATCAGAGGGTATCATCAGACTGGTATCGCCAGATGGGTACCACCAAACAAGTTACTAATTAAGCAATGCTTAGTTTGTTGAAATAACTACTATATATGACAATATGAGATGGTTAGGTTATACACAAAAAACATTCAAAACAATTTTGTGTTAAAGCGTATCTATTTTCTTCTTTCTTTGATTTCACTTCATAAAACTATAATATAATGCACCATAAATACAACATTATACAATACAATCATCATATGTAAACATGAAAATACAAACTTATGCCTAAAAATAGTGAAAAACTATATCATCAATACAGTTACAAAGAAAATAAAAGTATGTATTATGAACACTGATGGCATCAATGCAAGGTTTAAGAAATCATACGTCCAATCACAGAATAGAAAATAACCAAAGATTGTACATCAAGATACCATCTTGGTTTGTTCCCCCATGATTTTGTCTTTCATATCAAAAATGGGAACATTTTCAAATCAAAATCATTCATTTAAATATTCTTTGCTTTTGAGAAATTTTTAATTACTGAAAGGTTTTGACTGCCTGTCATCATGGGTGTAGGAACCTTTTAAAAAGTTGGGAACAAGCTCTTAGGGGGCACTTCCAAGTCATATACATATGTCCCCCATCCCAATCTATAGATATATTAAGTGATCCCAAAACAACAAAGTAAAGTAAAGGACCCCTTCATTTTTAAAAAGGGGACTTTTCCACATTCCTCCCATACATAGGACTGACAAAAGTTGTCAGTTTTCTACTATTGGGTCAGTAATATTAAGTCAGTACTATTGGGTCAGTAATATTGGGTCAGTAAAATTGGGTCAGTACTATTGGGTCAGTACTATTGGGTCAGTACTATTGGGTCAGTACTATTGGGTCAGTAAAATTGGGTCAGTAAAATTGGGTCAGTAATATTGGGTCAGTAAAATTGGGTCAGTAATATTGGGTCAGTAATATTGGGTCAGCAATATTGGGTCAGCAATATTGGGTCAGTAAAATTGGGTCAGTAATATTGGGTCAGTACTATTGGGTCAGTACTATTGGGTCAGTAATATTGGGTCAGTAAAATTGGGTCAGTAATATTGGGTCAGTAATATTGGGTCAGCAATATTGGGTCAGTAATATTGGGTCAGTAATATTGGGTCAGTAATATTGGGTCAGTAATATTGGGTCAGTAATATTGGGTCAGTAAAATTGGGTCAGTAATATTGGGTCAGTAATATTGGGTCAGCAATATTGGGTCAGTAATATTGGATCAGTAATTAAAGGCACTTTATTTTGAAAGGAACACTTTTGTAAGTTCTTGCACCTTTGGCAGTAATTGAGGGTGCTTTTCATTTACAAAATGGACACTTTTGTCATTTCTTAAAGGGAGGGGGGGGGGCACATGCCCCCTGTGTCCCTGATTCCTACACCTATGCATTTCATAATGCCCACAAATAAAAATGTAGTTCATGAACAGCTAACATAAAATATAAACTACATCTGGACCCACCTTGCACCCAGTTCAATTGCATGCAACATCACTTGCACGGAATCAATCAATATCATTTACTACAAGATCTTTAATAAGTATAAATACTGCCCTCATTTGAACATTAATTTTGCATCAATAATTTTCCATGTCATCTACAAATTGCTAAAATTTGTAATATTACAAGCAATATCCACTTCTCACTTTATCAACATACTCTTATACAAACTGGCGAAGCAGTCTTAACTCATAGATTGATATCACACACATTTTCTTATTTTGATTTTGATATTTATTCGTTACGATTTTTACTTCTGAGTAGTTACATTTATACAATACTATTTCTTACATTTCAGTAATTACATTTAATCGTTACTTTGTCTATTTTATTTCTAACATTAATTTCTTATTTTTTATTTCTTACACTTTTATTCGTTACAATTTATTATTTTAATTTGTTTACATTTACATGAGGGCCAAACTAAAAGCAGGCTACATTTTTGCCACAATTAGGCATGTATGGCAGGACAAGAACATTCACCTGCCCCCAAATGTGCTTCACATACTGATCGAGGACCTTGAGATCAACTATCTATTTGAGGACTCAATGATACAGACCAATAATGAAGTAGTGGAACTGAAACAATTGTTGTTTTATCTTTGTTAATTGCTTGTTGGATAAGGGGACTTGAAAAGTAAACAAAAATACAGTCCTGATTTTAAGGACATAAAATACAATTTTAGGTTTTGCTAAGCTTATAAGGACCCTGGACAAGATCTGAAACAACTATTCATCAGAGGACTTCTGGGTCTTACATCATTTTCAGTTTTACTAAACGACTTGGACTCTGGCAGATAACTGTGTTAAGAATTTGTGGCGCAATCCAATAAAAATAAATGAGTATGGAATTTTAGCACTCTGAAGATAGTGTGAAATTAGATGTCAAATTAACCGGTTCATTAAGGATATCTGTAAAACTTCTCAAGCGCCATCTTAAATGAAAGATTTCTTTTATTCATAGCAGAAACATTTAAAAACATGTGTTCAGATCCTTAAATGCGACCTAGGTCCTTAAACGATTGGCGTGTTGTTAGATCAAGGTCCTTAATGGATTTTTGTGTTGTCAGATCAAGTTTTTAAACAATTGGTGTGTTGTCGGATCAAGATCCTTAAATGATTGGTGTGTTGTCAGATCAAGGTCCTTAAACAATTGGTGTGTTGTCAGATCAAGGTCCTTAAATTATTGGTGTGTTGTCAGATCAAGGTCCTTAAATTATTGGGGTGTTGTCAGATCAAGGTAATTAAATGATTGGTGTGTTGTCAGATCAAGGTCCTCCGTCAAATGAATATTAAGGCAAACGCACCAAGTTCAGAAACTTCAACTCGATCGTGAAGTCTGTTCTGTTGCATGTATGGTGCTGAGACATGGGAGGCACACAAACCACAAATCTTCATAAACGCATGCCCGAGGCAGATCCTGCACATCAGATGGCCAGACCGCATCTCCAATCAGGACCTCTGGCAGAGAACCAAACCTACAGTACCACTACCACCACCAGAAGACACAAATGGATTTGAGTAGGTCACCCCCTATAAAGAGATCAGCTCGTCATGCTTTGGACTGGAACCCAGAAGGCAAGAAAGACCGACATACTTCCGACCTTAGCCAACACTCTCCTAGTCATCATGGATGTCACAGGCCTTTATAGCAACATTCCTCACACCTAGGGTATTAAAGTGTGTCTTCTCTTTCTGTTAGAAAATGGGACTTGCAGTGAGCAAAAAGCTCAAGATATTGCTATTCTTATTGATTTCATACCGACTAATAATCTCTTGTGAGTTTGATAACAAGGCCTATATCCAAAGGCAGGGAACCACAATTAGCACAAAAATGGCTACTGCTTATGCTAATATTTTTATGTGGGCATTCAAAATAAAAATTCTTACCTACTTACCTCTCTAACCCCTAGTATATTATCACTATATTCACAACATAGTTTTAATCTGGCAGCAAAACAGTGACACATTAAATCTATTCTTCTCATACACCAATGGCATTAATCTCAAATGCTCTGTCACAAATGATTCATTACCGGTGCATTTGTTCTAACCTCACCAATTTTCAACAAAGATCCTTCCAACTCTCAACTTTTTTCTCAAAGGTTATCCCTTGATATTATTTTAACAGCAATACAGTAAAGCCAGTCGCATTGAATGTAACACTCTCCTAAATTACAAATACAACCCCCCTCCCCCCACCTCATGCATCCAACCACGCCACTGACTTAATTTTCTCCATACCCCCATTTGTGCCTATAAACAACCCCCAATCTCAAAGATATCCTCACCCACAGTAGGTTACCCTCACCCGAACCAGCCATACAACATGCAGGAAGTCCCACTGTCAAATTGGCAAAATCCTTGATACCTGTCAAATTATAACAAACCCTGCTTCCAATATTTCTCTCAAAACAGGCCCATTTACTTTTGACTCCACCAACACAATCTATCTTATCACTGGCAAAAATTGCTGGAGTTTAGGGAACGGTGGGGGTGACTGTAATGTCTATACCGGTATTGGTTAAGGTTTCAGTGGTGAGGAGGCTGGTGGCTTGAGTGTCCCTGGTGTAGTGCACCAGGAGATTGCCTGATCTGAAGGTGAAGACCTTGGGGAGGGTACCGACAATGCCTTGGAGCACTTTGTAAATTAGAAAAGGGGAAACTCTTTTAAAAACTATCTGGTTTATTGGTGGCTTGTATTATTATAATTTTGGGGACTGGGGCTGAAGAATGGTCAATGGAGATAACAGGTGGGTCACCGGGAGGGGATGTAAACAAAAATGTAAAAAAAAAAAATGTTGCAAGCATGGAGAGAATAGTTGCATTATGCAAACATAAGTTTTCAACACCTGTCTCAGGCAAATCTGCTTGATGTATTAACAAAACAAATGCTGCAAGCATGAAAAGAATATTTGTATCACACAAACAAAGTTTTTCAAGACCTTTGTCTTAGCCCTTACTCAATCACACAGCTATATTATTTCTATTTTGGGTGCCCCATCCTTGACTCTGCCTCCCAAGCACCGTTTTAAAAAAGTACTGGTAGAGTAAGGGTTATGCAAATGTGCTCCATGTGAACGTGACAATTAGAGAAGATGAACTAGCCAATGAATTGATAGACCCAATGAAATTAAAGACACTACGCCTACAGGAATTATATTTTTGGTGATTTGGTAGACTTTATAATATGAAAGATAATCGCATGGTGATCTCTTTATTCTGTGTATTAAAAATAAAGAGGTCACTTCCTGTCTGCAGGGGGCATTTACACTGGATTTGTTCCTGGTGAAATTCTTCCAACATAGAATTATGTTTATCACAATCAGAATCACAAAGATGGTAAAAAGCATTACATGTAACAAGTGATGGCAAAGAAAGGAAAAGTATTGTAATAGCAGAGCATATACACCTTTAACCATTGCATTTTGCATTATTTCATACCCCTTTAAGGCGGTAACATTTGTCCCCTATCAAGTACCTTAAGTCCACTTAAAAATTGCGAAGAGATCAAGTTCTTACGGTAATTATTTAACTTATATTTTGCTTGAGACGAAGGATTATTCGGTTAACGATACAATGGCGTTTATTTTTACCAAATTTCTGGATTCATGTATACTGGATTGCATGCTTTATATTGTAACTGTTTATACTGTCAATAATCAGACTGATAATCAGGAAGCTACACGAATACATACCAGAACTTGTTTAACAAATCTATCATGAGTTTTGCATCGAGTTTACTGTTGACTTTTTGATACACTGTTTATGCAAAATTAATGCCCGTGGAGTGACTTATATACTGCCAGTAGGTCTGCTCATATAATTGCTGCCAGCTGAGAAGAAATCATGGAGTTTTAATCAATTCCATAGTGGACATTAATTTGTCTGGTTTAAAGGAATATTTCAATAAAATTTCATTTTAATATATTTTACAGAGGACAATAAAAGAAACAGATTGGTGAAAAAACCAAGTTAATATCTTATTCCTACAAGAAGTTATTGAATTTTACACATTTTTCTTGTCTGCGTAAAAGACATTGTTGGTGTGATTCTAAATCATCATTTTGATGTCATCACAGCACTTCTGTACTATTCTTTATGTATTTCGTTGAAATTTTTTTTTTTTAAATGATTGGTTATCTTCAAAAATTATTAAGATAAAAATACCATGTAATTACCACGGTAAAAGTGTGGTAAAAAGCATGGTCAATTTACCGTGGTAAACCATGGTAAATTTTTTGTTGAGATATACGAAAGCTTCAATGGATTTACTTGGCAGCATGCTCCAAAGGAGATAATTGTAGGTGCAAAATTCATTGAGCTTGCAGTAGCTGGAGCTGTATGCCTGGCCTTCAAAGAGAGAATCCCAAGCATTCTCCAAAATGTTTAGGACATATTGTTTATGTTCATTTACATTGTAGCTTGATTATATATTTGATTATTGTAAACAAATTTCAAAAGAAAACTTACTATATTTGGATGTCAAAAGCGAAGGAAATATCTTTTGGCCAAAACTTTTCATATGCTATGTGGCCAAATTACTTACACAAAGTCATCGAAGCACGTTCAGGAAATTATTGACCATCCAGAGGGTCCTGGAACAATTGGCGCCATGGAAAATGTGGCAGACAACTAAGTTTCCCGCCACTTTTGAACGCTTTTCGCAAAGAAGGGAAAGTCTTCTGAAAATCGTGAGCAATACTCAAAGCTGGAAAGGAAAGTTGTTGCAAAGAAACCAGACATTGACCCTGATGATACTGCAATTCAGTTTCATTCATTGACAGCCTATGTCAAAGGCACAAAGCAGAAATATTCCCGAAAGGACTTAGTAAGTTTCAGATTTTTTCTGTCTAGTAATGAAGAAAAAGCTAATTGAAAAATAATTTGAAATTAAACATTTCTAAGCTCATATGCTAGTCTGTGACATCAATTCCTCAGATTGCTATCAGCCAATCAGGTCAGGCTCACGATCTACCTGTAGTTACGGCATTGTGAATGTCAACATACACTGCACTATTACATGTTTTGCACACCGTTCATGTTCCGCACAGCCTGAGTACACAAGTCTATGTTTGTCATTGTCTGTTTGAATGCACTTTACTGCGTATCTAATACATTTTAAATAGTTCGTTTTCTCATTACATTTTGCAGCAAATTGTATATATTTAATTATGGCTGAAGGTCGAACACCTTACCATTTTAAACATGTGCATAGAAGAACTTTTTGTGACACACTGGCAACTCAAGTGGACACGGAGAGTGATACTGACAATAGTGTAAATACATCCTTCATGCTCTTCACAAAGCTGTTTGTCTGATATGGAAAGAAGGAAACTTGCCTTCCTCAATGACAAAATCCACTTAGCACACTACAAAAAGAATGACCGTGGCAATTGTGGCCACTGCAGGATATAAGCTCTCATCAGCCGCGCCAGCAGGATAGTTCTGAACCTTAATTCAGTCATGCTTGAAGGTTGTTTGAAATTCTCAGATCAACGAGACACAAGTGCCGTTTCAGTGATGGCAAAGGGACGACCGATGCAATATTCCTCCTCAAGGGAGTTTCAGAAGCACATTATGTAGTGAAGAGGCCTCTTCACCTGGCTTTTGTTGATTATAAGAAGGCATCTGACAGTGTTAATCACAAGCTTGTGTTGGAGAAGTTACGTATCGCTGGCGTTGAACAGGATGTTCTATGACTGATCGAGAGCCTTTACGCAAATGCTAACGGCCAGTTGAGATGGAAAGGTGAACTAACAGATGAGTTTTAGACACCTGTTGATGTACGCCAAGGCTGCACATTGTCACCAACTTTATCCAGCTTGTACACTGACTCTCTGATGCTGGAGTGGTATGAACTCATAAGTCACATCCGTGCACTCGATGTGGAGGGTAAGTCCCTCAGGGGATCCACTATGCTGATGATCTTGAGCTGCTGAGCCTCAGTCAGGAATTCACGCATTTCATGCATCCTTACGTGTATTGAGAGCAATGTGAATTCTGTATCTTCTCTAAACCTTTTCATTTACATTTTAGCTTTTCATCAGCGTCCAGAAGCCTGTCGTCTCGCCCTCAATGTGGAGTGGTACCCACAAACACCATTTTCCTGACATTTTCTACACCAACTCTCCCCTCCTACATCATTGCCGGCTACCTGCAAATCCCAGTCGCCCCTTACATTCCCAACCCTCTACGTTGTCATAATTGCCAGAGGTATGGCCATGGGAAAAACTCCTGCCGCAGCCAAGCGCGCTGTGGTAACTGCGGAGCCCAAGACCATGACAACACCTCCTGCACCAACACCCCACTCTGCACAAATTGCGACGGTAATCACCCAGCCAACCATCCCTCCCAACACCTCCTGCACCAACACCCCACTTTGCACAAATTGCGACGGTAATCACCCAGCCAACCATCCCTCCGTCTCGAAAGACTGCCCCACCTGGCTTCAGGAAAAACAAATAACTAAACTTAAAACCCTTAATTCCAACATAACTTACCCAGAGGCCAGGAAGCAATTCCTCACTTCGCAGTCTCCTTTAACACCAATACCCCCCTCCCTTCCCTAGCACAACTAAAACTGACTCACATGCCCAAACCGACCTGACCAGGCTCTTCTTACCTAGTCCTAAGCCCATCACCATTGCCAACAATCCAACCACAACCAATATCCAAACCACCTGCACCACCACCTCTCTCCTCAACCTCCCTTTCTTCTCTAAAGCCCCCACTGCCCCCTACACCAACACCTCTAATACCATCATACATCAAACTAAAACCAACCAGGCTAACAATCAACAAACCAACCAAACAACAAACCAACAAACAACCAATCAACAAACAACCAATCAACAAATAGCTCACCACCCAAACCCACATGCAAGACACTGAAGAGAATATGGGTTGTTCGATTACCGAACACACCAATCATACTTCTCGTCCAACTTTCAAAAACAATCGCCCCCAAAGAAACAGATCCAAAGAAAAAACAAGCCAACTTAGACCCAACAGATCTTCCTCCAGATAACCCCCTGCCTCCTTATGGCGTGCATTACAAACAATTAGAATAACACCCACAACATTATACAATGGAACATCAGAAGCCTTAAGGCCAATTCCGAAGAAGTCGACCTTCTGGCTACCACCTTCAACCCAGTCATCTTCTGCCTACAAGAAACCTTCTTAAAAACCACTGACCATTACTCTTTCAATAACTTCACTTGCTGCCATAAACTTCAAGTGGACGCTGACAAGGCCTGTGGGGGCATCTCCATTCTCGTTAGACACAATATCGCACACATCCCAGTTCATGTGAACACTGACATTCAGGCCATCTGTATATCTATCTCCCTCCACAAAACCATCACTCTTTGCAATATATATCTCCTCCCCAACGCCAACATTCAAGCAACCAGCCTTAACAACCGTATCTCTCAGCTTCCCACCCCCTTCATGGTAACTTCA
The DNA here is from genome assembly GCA_020152595.1 of Chiridota heheva. NCBI lineage: Eukaryota > Metazoa > Echinodermata > Holothuroidea > Apodida > Chiridotidae > Chiridota > Chiridota heheva. The sequence continues at coordinate 242,824 of JAIGNY010003348.1, forward strand.
ACGCCCACAACACCTGTGGGGCTCCAACACCACCACCCCCAGAGGTAAGCTCATCGAAAACACTCTTCGACACCACAGCCTGTCCTTGCTCAACACTAACTCCCTGACCTACTTTCATCCTGACACAGGCTCCCTCACCTGCATTGACCTGTCTATCTGTTTCCCTAACCTCCCCCTTGATTTTAAGTGGAAGGTCACGGCTGATCTCTGTGGTAGTGACCATTACCCTCTTCTTATTCACTCTAACCTTCAAAGCCCCACCGACCACACCCCCAATTGGAACCTCGAGAAGGCAACCCTCTGTGACTCACACCTTTCCCCCCGTCTTCTCAAGGATGATGATCTCATGTCAGTTTCCAGTAACATCCTTATCAACATCGCCACCTGCTCCAGTTCCAAAGCCTCCAAACCCCCTAATCACCCCCCCCCCCCTCCCCCCCAACTTCTGGTTCACTGATGACTGCAAAACCGCCATCAAGAACAGGAAAAGGGCCCTCAGGAACTTCAAAACTAACTCAACCACCCACAACCTCAACCTCTTTCGCATCAGCCGAGCCAAAGCCAGGCGCACTATCAAGGACAGTAAAAGCAACACTTGGAACAACTTCATCTCTTCTCTCAATCTCCCCTTGTTTGCTCTCCTTCCTAACTCTGGAATGATCTAACCTCTCAGGCACAATTTGACCCTTGCTGTTGTAGTGCCGTTAAACTCTCATCAAACAAACAAACAATAATGACAAGATTACTGATGTTGCCGTCACATGTGACGGCACCTGGCAAAGAAGGGGTTACTCCTCTTTGCAAGGAATTGCAACTGTGCTGTCAAGCTCAACTGGGAAGGCCCTTAATTATGAGCCACTGAGCAGATACTGCCATTCCTGTTCCACAAACAAACGTAGAACTAACAAGCAGAAAAGGAACATGCAAAAGTTTGCCAATTAAGCCAACTACGAGGATCAGCACCAGCTATGGAACCAGTTGGAATGGTACAGACCTTTCAGAGATCAGAGAGCAAACGAGGACTTCGTTACACAACATATATTAGGGATGGGGACAGTAAATCTTTCTTGACTGTAAAAGACTCCAAGCCATATGGGGACACGCTGATTGAAAAGAAAGAATGTGTGGGGCATGTGCAGAAGAGGCTAGGTATGGCATTGCAAAATCTGAAAAAGAGTATGAAAGGAAACAAATTAGCGGATGGCAAGGGAATAGGACATTTGACAAATAAAGTAATTGACAGCTTGCAGAATTGGTATGGCATAGCAATTAGGTCAAACAAAGGAAATTTGAAATGTATGAAGGATGCAGTATGGGCTACCTATTACCATAAACTTTTAATTGATGAGAAACCATAACATCATTTGTGTCAGGACGGTCAAGATTCTTGGTGCAAGTACAAAACAGCACAGGCATCAAAGACAGAGTACAAACACAAGCATAGTCTGCCAACAGCTGTCATGGATGCAGTGAAGCCTGTCTATGTTAGGCTTTCTAGTAAAGACCTTCTGAAGAAATGTCTGAACTGTATTACGCAGATTGGGAACAAAGCACTAAATCATGTCATTTGGAGTCGCTGCCCGAAGGAGACATTTGTGGGAGCAAAGCGAATATGGTGGGGTGCTGCAGATGCAGTTTCCACTTTCAATGATGGCATGCAGGCAAGGAGGAAGGTCTTGGACTTGCTAAATATTACAGACAGGCATATATCGAAGCAGTCCTTGGACAAAATTGACAAGAAGAGATTGTCGGATGCTTCGGCTAAAGCATCAGCTAAGGGCGTCAAGCAGCGACAGACTCGACGGAATGTTAAAAAGGGTTTTGAGGAGTCCCAAAAGGAGAAAGAAGGAGAAACTTATGTTCCAGGGGGGGTACTAAAACCCAGAGACTCATAGCCACAATAAGGTAAATACATCAAACACAAATAATGATGCTTAATGTAACAAAAATGGAAGAAATGATAGGCTATAATGATGCGTTATGTTTAACCGCATTTTACGCAAAATGCCAAAAATGCCTAGTTTTGCAAGGCTTTTACATAATATTTTTACAACTATAAGTGGCATTGACTTTATACTTGGCAGAAATGTGTATTGTGTATGTTTCTGTAATCTGAACTAAATAAAATCCACTTCATACCATATTTACTTTTTGAAAAATTAACATTATAGTGATTTTTCCTCATTACCAATACAGCGATTAAACATAATACCGATGCAAAGTTTGAGATACCTAAATGTTTAAAGAAGTTATGAGGAAAATACAATTTCTGTTATGTATTCCTTTATTTTTTGAAAGTCATGTGATATGCAAATGAGCTATTAATTTTTTGAATTTTTAAAATTATAATACAACGTTTGTATATGAGGATTACAAATCAAGGCAAAAACTTGCACAATTGTGCTACTTTTGACTGGGATTATCAAAAAGCTGCAACTGCCTATTCCAAGGGTATATGCTTCCTTAAATGAGGTTGGTGATGAATTCATTATTTATTCAATTGCAAGCATTTCTCAGATAGAAGGAAAACATTTCTTGACAATTATTACTATCAACCAGCAAATGCTATGAAATTTCATAAACTTTTTTTCATCTCAGGACTTTGCTGATGGTTTTTTGTAAACATATTATTGAAGCATTTAAATAAATCCTATTTTTTTAATTTTTCTATTTCTGTCCCTTTATATCAGTATTGAACTTCCCGTCTGATGCCTTGTTTATACTTAGACCTTGTAAATATGTAAATATATATGTATTTTTTTTCTTTTTTCCCTTCCTTATTTTTTATGACAGACAAAGCAATTGTGGGCATCGCATGATGATGCTGTAGTAGTGCTGCATCATGGCACTAATCCAACAAGAAAACGACAACATGTTTGCCACATCTGATCATGAGCAGAGATTCATCTCAAGGACAGGGATTCCTTCTAATCACTTATGTTTCATTGCATCAATGCATTGTAAATACCTCATTTAATTTAGTACTTTTATTGTGTTTAACTGATATTTGCATATTATTTTTCATGACAGACAAACCAACTGTGAGCATTGCATGATAATGTTGTAGTGGTGCTATCCTACATCACTAATCAAACAAGAAAAAGAAAAACACTGTTCAATGTTTGCCACTTCTGGTCATGAACAGAAATATAACTCAAGGACAGGAGATTCCCTCTAATCACTTATGACTGAATGTTTCATTGCATCAATGCATGATAAATATCTCATTTGTATTAAGTACTTTTAACTGTGTTATAGATAATGTAATTTCCATGTTATTTTTTATGCCAAACAAAATAAACTAACTGTAGCCATTGCATGGATCGAACAAGAAAACAACAACACTCCTCACTGTTTGCCGCTTCTGGTCATGGTCAGGGATTTATCTCGAGGACAAGGATTGCCTCCAATCACTTATGACTAAATATTTCATTGCATACATGCATGGTAAATACTTATTTTTTATTTTGCACTTTTTTAAATCAATGGTATCAATTGATCAATCACTTTGCTCTTTTTCCATTATTCATCGACACTTGGACACATTTTATCAACTATAACTTAGTTTTGCCTTTTCATAATATATTTTTTATGATGCTGAAGACAGTAAATTTGTTCTCATCTTCATAATAAAATAGGAATTTGTGGGGCAGTTTGATATTATGTTATGGATCTAGATGTTTATGGTTTGTCCCATGGCAAACGCTCAATACAGCTTCCACCGGGAGTCGCCGGGTATGCTGCAGAAACATCGTCCTGCAAATGTAAATCATCATGCCAGCAAAAGGTTTCTAGTCATGGCGGTGCATCCAGCACTGGATGAAAAGATATCAGTCTATGATTACTGGAAGACCCTTTTCAAACTCAAAGATGAAGAAGGGAAGCTAATGTTTTCAAATCTGAGGAAAATTGTGGGTGTGCTATTCTCTTTTTTCCATTCTCCAATGCTGCCGTTGAAAGAGTATTTAGTCAGTTGAAATTAATAAAGAACGACCACAGATCTCGTCTCAAACAAGAAAGTTTACTTGGATTACTGGTAACAAAACTCCGCCTCAAACAGCATGGACAAATGCAAGCAGCAGAAATGAACCCGAGCAAAGCCATGTTACAGCTCCACTCAAAAATGAAGTCAAATGCCGATGATGAGGAGGAAGCTGTACTACGAAAAGACTACGAAAAGGTGTCTTTTTAGTCATAGATTTACTGACTGGACTTATTTTGGATTTCATTGTTCTAAGTAATTATTGCACTGAGTGCACTCAAGCTAAATCAGCACTTGAAGAAAATTCATCGGAGTTCAATTTTTGGTTTGAAGGACACCAAGGTGAATGCCAAGCAAATCACAAGGGATCAGCAGGTGCTATGGAGGCTGCAGGTGCTGTAATTTTGTGGGAGAGAAGTGTCTCCACGAACAAGATGAGATATATGACTGTGCTAAGTGATGGTGACACTAAAACTGTTGGTCATCTCAATGAAAAAATAGTGTATGGTGACGAACAAATAAGCAAAGAGGAATGTGTTAATCACATTAGTAAGCGAAAGTACACAGCACTGAAAAAGTTTGTGGACACCAGCCATTCCCTCAAAAAACCTGCCTTTGGTAGAGGAAAGCTGACACAAGTCAGAATGAAAAAATGGTCTTCCTACTATGGAAATGCCATTATGTACAATGACAGCATCAAAGATATGCAGAAAGCGATCTGGGCCATTCTGACACACAGTATGAGTACAGACGAAAACCCCCAACACTCACGCTGTCCTCAAGGTGCTGACTCCTGGTGCTTTTATAATAAAGCACTTGCTAAAGGGGAGAACACCACAGCCCCCAAATCACATCAGCCACTTTCCAAAGACATCTCTGAGAGGCTGTTAATTGCCTGTATTCCACTGACTGAACCAAGAACGAGCGTTAAAGAGATGCCACAGAAAGATGACGCAAAATGTCAACGAGAGCATCAACGCTTTCATCTGGAAGAGATGCCCCAAGACAGTATTTGTTTCCAGACCAGTAATTGAGGTTGCTGCAAAATTGGGGATACAGGAATTTAATGAAGGAGCCAAAGCATTGTTGAAAACAATGGTAAATTTGGAATTAGACGTCAGCAAGGAGACCCTTACGTTGACAACAAAGAAGGACAAAAAGATTAATTCAATTAATATTTACGCTCCTAATATTGATCAACCTATTTTTTTCAATAATATTGGCAATATTATTGGTAAATATAGCAATATCAATATAATTTGGGGCGGTGATTTCAACCTTGTTTTCGATTTTGATTTAGATCAAAAAGGGGGAAATAGGGTAACTAATTTCAATGCGAGAAATTCTGTGTTGGAACTCATCAGCAGGTTTGACCTTTTGGACATCTGGAGAGAACAGCATCCTTGTTATTCTAACTATACTTGGCATTCTTTTATTAACAAAACTATACATTGCAGGCTTGACTTTTTCCTTATCTCCAGATGTCTAATTCATCTTGTTGACGATACTTTTTCTCATCCTTTATTTAATTCTGATCATGATATTGTTACCATTAAATTGCTTTCTTCATTGAAACGCGGTCCAGGTACTTGAAAATTGAATGCCTCCTTGCTCAAAGATAATGATTACGTAAGTCTTATTAATGATATAATCTCTTCCATTACTGTTGATTATTCTCATTTGAATGCTTTGTTATGGGAATTTCTTAAAATAAAACTCAGATCTGTAACTATTGTTTACTCTAAACGTAAGGCACATGAAAGATTAGCTCATGAGCGCAAGGTACTTCAATTTATTTCGTATTATGATTAACTATGTATAACATCTCCCACTGATTCAAACTTATCTGCTTTAAAAGGTTTTAAGAATGAGCTCCCTTAATATACGACTATAAACTTAAAGGTATTTTTATTCGTTCCAGGGCAAGGTGGGTTGAGGGTGGGGAGAAAAACACCAAGTATTTCCTTAATTTAGAACGTAGAAATAAGGCCTCCAACTGTATTACTAAATTAATGAATGGTACTGGTTCGCATGTCACTGATAAGCATGTACTCCTTGATGAAATCAATTTTTTTTACCATTCTCCTTATTCCAAACGTCCTGTTAGTGACCCCTCTACGCTTTTCAATTCCATTAACAGTAACAAACGTATTTCGATAAGAATTCAGTTTCTTTAGAAGGCCCATTAACTTTTAACGAATGCAAAGATTCCCTATTTTCTATGCCGTTTGATAAATCACCAGGTACTGATGGCTTAACTTCTGACTTTTATAAACATTTTTGGGATAAAATTGGGAAATTTGTTAATGCACTAAATTTTTCTTATGATAATATCTGTTTTTCCAAACAACAACCACAGGCAGTGATTTCTTTAATTCTTAAGCCTGGCAAAAGCCCATCCTTAAAAAACTGAAAACCTATCTCTCTACTTAATACCAATTACAAAATAGCAGCTAAATCCCCGGCCAATTGTTTAAAATGTATTTCAATTGATCTTATCAGTCCAGAGCAGACTGGTTTCCTTAAGGGTAGGTATATCGAGGAAAATAATCGTTTAGTGTTAGATACTATTAGCTATTGTAATCATAATAATTTACCAGCTTCATTAATCTTTCTCGATTTTGAGAAAGCGTTCGACTCCTTGGACCACTCATTTATTAACAAGGTACTTTCTTATTTAAATTTTGGACGGGGTTTCATACAATGGGTTTCTACCCTTTATGCAAATGCTACTTCATGTGTAATCAACAATGGTCATTGTACTAATTATTTTCAGGTATCACGTGGCGTACGACAAGGCTGTCCTCTTAGTCCTTATTTATTTATAATTTGTTCTGAAATTCTTTGTATCTATATCAGGCATAACCATTTTATTAGAGGTATACATGTAAGTGATATCAACTTAAAAATTTGTCAATATGCTGATGACACTGTTCTATTTACGGACGGTTCTAAGTCGTCCGCTGATGCCGCTATTTTAAGTCTAAATGACTTTGCCAAAGTTTCCGGTCTCGTAATTAATTTTGATAAATCATACATTTTCCCCCTTGCTTATTACACTGAAATACCCCAAAATCATCTCAAAAATTATATTCTTAACTTTTCCAATGGTCCTATCTATCATTTAGGTATTTCGTTTACAACTCACTATGACGATTTTCTCCATCTGAATTATCAGCCCAAATTATCTCCCCTTAAGAACATTCTTAATCTATGGTCAACTCGTGACCTCACACCCCATAGGTAAAATTACTATCATTAAATCTTTTGCTCTTTCTCCAATAATTTACTTATTATACTGTGCTTCCAAACCCCCCCATTCCTATATCAAAGAACTTAACAAAATTTTGTATAAGTTTATTTGGAATGGTAAACCACATAAAGTTAAAAGCTCTTCACTTATTAATGATTATGATGAGGGCGGGCTTCGTATGTTGCATGTTGAATCTTTTATTTCTACTATAAAGTGTTCTTAGATTCATCGTTATTGTTCACCTATTTCGAATAATTGGAAGATCTTTTTTGATTTAGCTTTACTTAATTTTGGAAATAAGTTTCTATTTAAATGTAATATGAGTCCACATGATTTTTTGAAAATTAAGAACTGTTTTGTAAAACAGGTATGTGAAGCTTGGTTCTCTTTTAACTTTAATATGTCGCTTGATCACTTGATAATCAAATTATTTTAAACAACTCACTTCTAAAAATTGGGAACAAGACATTTTTTGATAAGAATCTTTTAAACGCTGGGGCATTTCGGGTCCGCGACTTTTTCTGCATGGATGGTTCCCCGCAAAGTTATATTGACTTTATGAAAGAGTTCAAGGTTACATCCTTACCTTTCACCCGTTATTTTGGTATTATCTCTTGCATACCTGCCTCTTGGAAAGATAATTTATCTCCCCATGTTCCCAACTCTGTTAATGTTACCCGTAATGAATCAAATTTATCACTTTATTCTTCCAATTGCATTTCCAACAGATCAATCTATTATTCTATCGTAAAACAGTACAAGAAGTTACCATCCTGTTTGGATAAGTGGAACGACGATTTTCCTTATGTTACTGATTGGAACAAAATCTTTCTGTTATTCTTTAAAGCTGTTAAGAATTTTAAACTTCATTATTTCCAATTCCGTTTCATTCACAGGATACTAGGTACAGTACCAATTATTTTTTGAATAAGATAGGTTTATTAGATTCACCCTTGTGTACATTTTGTAATGCCTCAGATGAGACTTTATCTTATCTCTTTTGGGATTGCTCGTTTGTTACTTGTTTCTGGAGTGATGCTGTGAAGCTTATTATTTTAAACCCCAATGTTCTTAATAAAATCATTGTATTCTTTGGACAACTAGATAATATGAAAGCCCCTTTAAATTATTTCCTAATTCATGCTTATTGAACGCAAAAAGAGTGTCCGTTCGTGCCCTAAATGGTACAACAAATCAGTTGATGATGCCAGGAGAGAACGGCGGCGCTGTGAGCGCAAAAGTAGATCTCTCTCTGACCTATCAGCGTATAATGATTCAAAGCAACATGTAAGAACTATTCTTTTCTCTGCAAAGAAAGAATTCTACATGGAGAAGTTACAGTCTTCCACCCCAAGGGTCATGTTTGCCACTGTCAACACACTTCTCAACAATAATTCAAGAATTCTTCCACAGAGTGAATGTCCAATTACACTTGCAAATGACTTTAGTAAATTTTTCCAGAATAAAGTCAAGGACATCAGGCACATGATTAATGACCTACATGTTGACTCACCATCTATTCTGATAGAAAGAAGGTTTCCTTTCAATTGTTCACTTCTTTCTGATTTCCAGCCTGTCACTGAAGATGAACTTATGAATATAATCGTGAAGTCACCTTCCAAGACATGTGCTCTTGATATGATTCAAACATGGCTGTTGAAACAACATGTGAAAACTATTCTCCCGAAACTTACAGAAGTTGTGAATGCTTCCTTGGAACATGGTATTTTCCCGAAAGCCTATGGACATGCAATTGTAACTCCCATCATCAAAAAACAATCTTTGGACAAAAATGAACTCAAAAACTACCGCCCAGTCTCAAACATTGCTACAGTTTCAAAATATATTGAAAAAGTTGTAACCAGTAGACTCACTGAACACATCAACAAACACAAACTTTTTGAGCCACTACAATCGGCCTACCGAACTTCACACAGTACTGAGTCTGCCCTACTACATGTGCAAGATTATGTTCTTCAAGCGCCGACCAGCAGAAAGCTATTTTATTTCTTATGTTGGATCTGTCTGCGCGTTTGATACGCTAGACCACCAAATCATGCTTCGTCGTTTTGAGCATAGCTTTGGCATTTCTGGCAACGCTTTGGATTGGCTATCATTATATTTTAATTGTCGGACTAACCATGTCCATGTTCCTGGAGCTGACTCCAACACTGTAAATCTTGAATATGGGACCCCACAAGGCTCTGTTTTAGGACCTTTGTCATTCACACTTTATACTATCCCAATAGGTGACATATTGCGGAAGCACAAGATCGAGTATCACATATATGCTGATGATATACAGATTTTCTTAGCCTTTAACCCTAAAGTTCCACTCGATGCTGAATGTGCTTTATTCAAAATGACCTCGTGTGTGCAAGATATCCAACAGTGGATGATTGCAAACAAACTTAAACTTAATGAGGACAAAACAGAGTGTATCATAATCTCTTCATCAAATGCTAGTAAAGCCCTTGAGAACCTCAAGTTTGTATTTGGCAATACTTGCATCTCACCAGTCACTTCAGTTAAAAATCTGGGAGTTGCTTTCGATAATAGAATGTCAATGGACAACCATGTGACACAACTTAGTAAAACAATTAATTATCACATTAGGAACATTGGCAAGATTCGTCGGTACATTGACGTTGAAACCTGTCATTATATTGTTCAATCACTCATCCTATCACGTTTGGACTACTGAAATTCCCTTTTGAATGGTATTACCATGAAAAATGTAAATCGCCTACAGAAACTCCATAATAAAGCTGCTAAGCTTATCTTCAGGAAACGTCGTCGTGATCATGCCTCACCCTTGCTCAACAAATTGCATTGGCTCCTGTGTCACAGCGAATTTTATACAAAACATGTCTTATTGTCTACAAATCCCTGATACATCAATCACCTGAATACATATCCAACAGTCTAAAACTTTATACACCAGCACGATCCCTTCGCTCCTCTTCTGAAAACTTCCCGACTGAACCCAGAACTAACACCAAAGCTGGTTCTAGGGCTTTTTCAGCTGTAGCACCCCATGTTTGGAACTCTTTGCCTTCACACATTCGCCATGCCAGTTCACTTGGACAGTTCAAAACACGTCTCAAGACTTTTCTTTTTTAATCATGTATTACTTACTGAACTTTGGGGCAGCATTCTGGGCGCTTTGTATCCTATGGAAAAGGCGCCTAATACAAATGAACATGGATGTATGGATGGATGTTAAAAATTATATTTATATTTGCAGGTGTAAGTCTGTTTTACCCCAAGTTAATCATTTTCATCGCATTTTGTTATTTAATCTTCAAGTTGACGGGTACATCAATCGTCATGGCAACCCAAATAGCACCCTTTATAATTTCTTTAAGTAACACTAGTATGTAGACTAAACTACTGCATTCTTCGCACTTATACTTGCATCTATTCTATATTCAATTCACTCCTTTTGTATGTGGTTTAGGCTATTATGTATCTCGACCCAAAAATTCTCTACTTTGACACTGAAATTTATTGCTTTGTTTAACCTTATATATATATTTTTTTTTTTTACTGTTTACATTCTCTGACGGTTGATATTCATTGCGTCTCATTGCATCATATTGTGTTACTTATTCCTTTTACCCCCGTGTTTTTGTTGTTGTTTTTTTGTGAATGGAAGGAGGCAAGGTACGTCTGTGTATTTTGCGCATTCCTTTCATTGGTAATCTTCTTAATTTATTGTTTTTACTATATTAGCTGGCTTTTGCCAATTTTTCTCTTAGTTGTGTTTTTACCGATTTAGTTTTCTTTCATTCACTTATCACCCTATGAAGTCGCAGAATACACAGATGTGCTTTTCTCATTATTTTCGATTGATTGTATTGTACATTATATCATTATCTGCTCTCACTTATCTTAAAAAGTAATCGAATATTAGTTATTATTCGTTATGTGAGGTTTCTTTTACAAATGTATGAATTCTAATTGTTGTTGTTGAAGATGTCAATAAACGGAGTGAAAAAAAAAAAAAAAGGACAAGAAGCGCATTTTTAGTGCTGAGGGAAAGTTGCTAGAAAAGTCAAAGAAAAGAAGAAAGACACTAAAATTCAAAAGTGCACATGAAGAGGACAAGCTGAATGAAAAGGAGGATGTGCAATATGCACCAGGAGAATTCTATAATAACCAAATTTTCTGTTTGTTCAGCTTTTGTATAAAATGCAATGTAAATTGTTATGTTTTTTATAACAACATTTTATAGCCATTTTTTCAAAACAGCTTTTTAATGTTTGGGGTGCAGATATCCTCACACTGAAAACTATGTATAAACCTAAAACTTGGCATGATTATTGACTAATGTTTACTAAAGGGAATCTTCTTTTCAAAATGTTCATATCTATCCTAAAACTTGAATAACTAATCAATGCAACCCAATTATTGGCTTAATTAGGAGAGAAATATTATGTTGGGAAATAAAAAGAAAAGTATTGCATTTTGTGTATTTCTAACAACAGCAGTCTGTAGAGAGCAAGAAGAGCTTTCATTTGATGTATTATTTGTCTATATACCACCTTCCTAGAACAAAATATCGTTTTCCCAAACACGGTCATTAATTATGCAAAAATGCTAATTAGTTAGGCAAATTTGCATATTTTTCACAAAAACCATATTTTGTAATTTTTTTAAGTCAATATAAGTAATTGGTGAAAGAAAATGCATTTGATATTATAATTTGGAAACTTTGGTCAGAAGGTAGAGAACCCCCTTAAGAAAGTTGTTCACAAATATACAGTAATTATCCATATCCCCATGCCTAGGAGGGGGTGGTATTATGAGGGCCATCAGTAACTCTGCTACATTTTTTGTATATATATTCAAGGCCTACTATAGCATAAGCCTAGCTTTTGAAGAAATAAAACATTTCGCTAAACAAATTTACCTGAGATCATTCCCAAGTCTTACCAACAAATACATCAACAATCAATTATTTATATATATTTTTCTTTACAATCAGGATTTATATACATTTATATATGGGGAGGAGGGGGTCGGGGGCTGCTATGCCATCATCATTATAGTCGGAAATCCTCGAAGTAAAAGAATCTCTGAATTTTCATGCAATACATCCGACCCGTGTAGGACTAGAAGTATCATGGCGGGATAAGCACCCAGTCTGCTGCTTTTTTATTTCAGCCAGTCAGACCCAGTCTCAGGACTGTAGAGGCCTATTGAAAAGTGCTGCTACAGATTTTACTCATCTGCAATATTTAAAAATTAAGGTTATGTTGATTAAAAAAAGCGTCTTGACAGAGCGGGTTACATGGATTCAAAAAAGGAGAAGGGTTGCATGTCCAGGGAGTTAGCAACCTGCAAAGTGCTTTTTCATATCAAATAAACATTTTTGTATCTGTAAATTTCTATGCTACTTTGATAATTGTTAATTTTCTTCACAGAAATGTCTTCAGGTTCTTCAGTTGCCTTGACCACAGCTGCTTTAATGCCTGTTATCTCATCTGCCACCCCTTCACCTAGACAGAAATTGCCCGATCAACTACAAAATAAAGGTACACCAATTTTATTTTTTAAGTGTGAGAAACATACCAATTAATATTCTTTTGGGCTTGGTCCCTGTAACTCGGGAGCCATTAGAACCCACCTCGGCAGTGGCGACACAAGGACTTTTAAACGTAAGGCAATATACAGAACAGTATTTGTTTTGGGAGAAAATGAAAGTCTGTTTGAATATTTCTCCTATAACATTTCTTGGGGACAAAGCAATATCATGAGGGGCAAGCAAATGCCCCCCCCCCCCTTTCCCCCCACATAGTATAACCCCTGCAGGGCCTGTAGTTCAGGTCATATATTTGGGATTTCTAATTTCAACTCCATAAACAGACGACTCTTTTTTATGTTTATTTTGACTGTGCGTGTGCTTTGATTTAGAATTTTAATGTATTTTGGTTTCAGAAATGGCTTCTTTATCTGCTGGTGCTCCAAGACCTCTTGTATCAGCCACTTCATCTTCAAAGAAAACATCATCTGCTCAATCTCGCAAGAAAGGGATTGCATTATTTTTAAATACCTCAAGCTTACCATTGTGTTGACTATTTGAATGGAGCTAGTGAAGGCAGATTTTTTTCCAAACAAAAATTGCAGTTACTCTTTAATGAATAAAAGCCCATGAAATTCATTTTATATATGTGATACACATTAAACAAAAACAAAAAAGATTGGTGAAAGAAAAGAATGTCTATTTCGAAGATTATTTTTGCACACATAAAAGTGACTGCCATGTTATTCTTAGGTCTCACAAGCAGAAGCTATTAAATTTTTCATTTATTTTGAATCAAATCCTCATGATTAAATACACTTAAAAATTATTCCTTGGAAACATTTGGATATATTATCATTTTTTTTTAGAAACAATGACTATAAAATTTAAAGAAGCATTTAAAGACACCCGTGTTATGACATAGACACTGTGTGTACTTATCACATCCAACACTCTTTATGTATGGTTGGGTTTGTTTGATGTTTAACAGCACTAAAAGAAAAATCACTGAAATACCAAACTTTGTATAAGTAACCCATATTTACCTTCTTTTCACCAGGAAATTTTTCAAGCAAAAATTCCACGGGATTATTCCTTTAAAAATTCAATAATTCCAATCCAATGCTGGTCAGTTACTATACACCCCAATCATTTTGGTTGCTGTTACTTCCCACCAAAATATGTATTGTCCACAAATCTCAAACAAAATTAATTTATTAACAACACCCTGATTTAATTAAACCACAACTCAATAATATTGATTTTTTTTTTTTTTTTTTTTTTTTTTTGTGGTAAAATGGTCTATCCTAAGAAGACGTTTACCAAGGAAAATGCTCTCGCCTCTTCTGAGAACATTTTCAAAGAAGCTTTCGAATCTGTGCTCACAGACAAAGTTCTTCAAATGAAAACACCACTTGCCATCAGCATAAATACCCTTGCAAAAGATTTCACAATCATCTTATCACGTACAGAGGTTAAAACATTCAGGGAGGGTCTTGTGTTACATGTATGGAAAACTGTTTAAATCGTACAGGGAAAGATTTGGACAGACAACTTCAAATCAAAAATGTGGGCGAAATTTCATGAACAAAGATGTGATACAAACATGAAACAGAATTGGTTAGATCTGATTAAGAAAGTAGGCATCAAAACCAATGATGCAGCTGCTGCGTGTCTGTTCCAGCAACTAATGGAAAATGTGCTGAAAGGGTTACTTACCTCAGTGATGAACACTGATACATGTATGCCAGGTGTGGAGAGTGTAGAAGATCCGCAACCAATAAACAAACATGAGGAACAAGCTTTGAGGTTATGTCCCTTTCAAGTTATGTAAAAAATAGAACAAAATGAAAAAGACCTGCACCACTACTCACTTTATCACTACTCTGGAATCATGGCGGGACACCACAAATGTGGCAAGTGATTTTACAACTGACTGGTTGAAGTTTCAAAACAGGGGAGGTCTGTTTCAGGTCAATAATGATGCATATCACTTTTTCAAGTCGATGGAGCAAGTGGTGAAATGCTATATGAACACGAAGAATGTCAAACAATTACAAGATACAAACATTCATGCATTTCTGTTTACCAAAATTGAATGTGATCCAAAAGTGCTTTTCTTCTGGAAAAGGATAGTATAACTGCCAACACAGACTACTCACTTTATCACTACTCTGGAATCATGGCGGGACACCACAAATAAGGCAAGTGATTTTACAACTGACTGGTTGAAGCTACAAAACAGGGGAGGTCTGTTTTAGGTCAATAATGATGCATATCACTTTTTCAAGTCAATGGAGCGAGTGGTGAAATGCTATATGAACACGAAGAATGTTAAACAATTACAAGATACAAACATTCATGCATTTCTGTTTACCAAAATTGAATGTGATCCAAGAGTGTGCTTCTTCTGGAAAAGGATAGTATAACTGCCAACACAGGTGGCAGCAACTTTGTTAGCTGATGTGATAAAAAGTTTCACTAAAATGCGCTGTGATACTTTCATCAAGGTGTATCTACTTATAAGGAAGGACAAGGAAAGCCAGTTGTCACGAAAAGGTGATTGTATTGGCAAAGGTCGTGCAGCTGGGGAACAGTTATGTGGACTTATTAACATGCAGCAGCCATGCAAGCAGGGCTCATGGGACAAGCATTTGGTTCCATTTTGAAATCAACTGAAACTATAGCTAAACAAAGCATGGTATCCGCAGCTGATCAATTGAAGATGGACAATAAACGTGATGTTTCAGTGACATGCGATGGAACATGGTAACAGAGGGGCTTCTCGTCACTTCATGGCATTGCGACAGTGATTTCCAGTGACAGTGGTAGGGTTTTAGACTATAAACCCCTCAGTAGGTATTTTCAAACTTGTAGTTTGGGGAAAAATAAGTCCCAGAAATGGAAGGAAGAACACAAAAAAAAACTGTAACATAAACTATACTGGATCTGCCCCTGCCATGGAACCAGCTGGGATGGTCAGAATTTTCAGCCGGTCTGAGAAAGAAGGGGGTTGAGATACAGGACGTACATTGGGGATGGGGATAGTAAGTCCTTTTCAGCAGTTCAGGAATCAAAGCCATATGAGGATGAAGTTGAAAAGAAAGAATGTGTCGGCCACGTTCAAAAGCGCATGGGGACTGGACTTTATAAACTTAAAGCCGATATGAAAGGAAAGAAGTTATCAGATGGAAAAGGGATTGGAGGAAAAGGACGATTGACTGACAAGACGATTGACAGTTTACAAAATTGGTATGGCAAGGCAATTCATAGTAACAAAGAGGACCTCACTGGCATGAGCAATAGAATTTGGGCAGCTTATTACCACCGATTTTCGACAGATACTTATCCGCATCACCATTTGTGTCCAACCGGTGATGACTCTTGGTGTAAGTACCAGAGGGCACTATCTAAGGAGAGCTATGAATACAAAAATAGCCTCCATGTTGCTGTGATGGAGGCCATCAAACCAGTTAACACCAGATTAACAAACAATGTCCTTCTTAATAAGTGCCTAGACTGCATTACACAAAATCCAAATGAGAGTTTGAACAATGTTATTTGGAAGCGTTGTCCCAAAGACACATTTGTTGGGGCCCAAAAAATAAGGTGGGGTGATGCTGATGCTGTAGCAACTTTGAATGATGGCATGAGCTCCAGAATGCTGGTCCTCAATGACCTAGGCATCAAGGACACCAAGCTGACAGCATATAAGGTCTGACAACGGCGCCTCTCAAGTGCAAATAACAAGGCTTCAGAGAAAGGAGTACGGCATAGACAGAGCCTGCGTAACATCAAAAAGGGGTTTGAAGACACCCACAAGGAAAAAGGATGGTGATACTTACATACTGGGAGGGTATTAGTATTTTCAAAACACTCTTAGGCAGCAACATTGACGTTTTTGACTATATTATTGGTTAGTATGTTGTTTATTATGCATGAAATACTGGGAACAGATTTTGAATCACGTTTTTCTCAAAACTCTAAAAATAAGCTTTTTGACATGGTTTTTACAAAATATCTTTAAAACTAAATATGCTACATGTGTGAAACTTTCAGGATATGTTGAGATTGCCTAATTCAACAGAATGAACCACAGACAACTTTATAGCTTCTTTGCTTTTTCTAAAACAACACTTAATGAGCTTATTTTATGTTATGTTAATCTGTTGCCGCCAATTAACACCTTTAATCAAGCAATTAGTAGTACTATAATCACATTTATGGTTTAAGTTGTAGATTCATGAATACTTATTACATGTGCAAAATTTGGAGCAAATCCATAGCTGCTAGACAGAGATATCTTGTAAAAATACATATTTCTTTTTGGTTTTTTTAAATATCACATAATATGCTAATTAGGATGATGTCATCATCATGAAAAAAGGTCAGATTTTTTTATGAAGTTATTTTGTTGCATAATTTTAAAAAGTATGGATATACCATTGTTAGTTCAAAATATTAAAGAAAAACTGTTTTAATGGCTTTCATAGGGTATGCGCCACCTAAACCTACATTATCCCATGCTTATTGAAATTTTAAATGACAGGGTGAAATCGGAATTCATTGCAATGGCGACAAAAATCAACAAAGAACAAAACCATCCTTTACAAAATACATTACTAAGTCATCTAGCACGTTCAAACAGAAACTTTCAAAACCCTAACATAGTGCCAAAATACAGAATACATGTCTACAAAAATTCATTCATTTACCGTGAGGCAATTTACTTACAGACGGGAGAGTTAGAATTACTGTTTTAAACCTATTATCTTTATTTTTTCCCTTATTTATTTATTCATATTCTTTTATTTTTGCTATGTGTTTTAATAAGTATATGCATGTACTTTTTCCTTTTTACAAATGTTTTAAATTTGTACTGGAATATTTTATATATAATAGCATTGACAGCATTACCGTTCAGCGAAAATTTTTTCAAGGACAAGAATGCAGCCCAAAAGGCTGTAGACTCCCTCAATGGTACTGAGCTTTAGTAAAAGCCTATTTCAGTAAAGGCTAGTCCACTTGTAGCTCCAGACATTAAAACTCCTCCCTTAGATATGCCAGTGATGCACTCACTCATCCATAATAATATTAGTAAAGACGTGGAGAAACAGTTTGCAACCTATTCATTTATAAAAAGTAGATAAGTAGTGAGAAAAATCAGAGAGGTACACATCATCATTTTTTTGTCACTTTAGTGAATCTGGAAAACAAGAACCACAGAAAAGTGTGCAGGACGTCCAAAAGGCTGTTGCTGCAAAGTGGAGGGTGGCAAAAAAGGAAGTCCGAACACCAATTACAAGCACATAGCAGATAAAGAATACCCCCAGCCTGGACAACTTGCCATATCTAAAAGCCTCTGTTGAAGAAGACAAGATAGTCAAATAATTGTTCATTCAACAGAGTACTTTACATGGTAATACAGGTAAATTATTACAGAACAATCTGATTCAAATTTTGTCGCAAGAAACATAAATTAATGAAAGTTTAATCAGTTAAGATGCCAGAAATGCGGCCTAGTGTTACTATCGTCACATACGTTCGCCAGTGTTTAGGCTAGATTAAACTGAAGAAAAATTGTAGCTCGTTATTTGTTAATGTTGCGAAGTTTGTGTACATGATAACAATCAATCTGTAATTTGGAAAACATGTTGTCATCTGGCGATAAACCTTCAATGAACTGGCAAGCTCAGGACTTGCATAAAGAATGGCGGAGATTCAGACAACACTGTGAGTTTACCTTTGGGCCCACTAGCTGGAAAGTCCCAAAATTGAAAAATTGAACCCATGACATACTATACATAGGAGATAAGATATTACCGGACTTTCGAATGGAGACAAAGTGAATCCGTAAATGGAGAAACTGTGCCAGCTGAAAATGACACTCTCTCAGACATGTACAAAAATATAAAGCGTACTGTATGTGAAACTCAAGAAAAACAAGATTCGTGAAACAGTGAACTTTCACTGCCGCAAACAAGTAGAAAGTGAAAATGTTGATAGTTTTGTGATGAACCTCAAGCTGCTAATAAAAGATTGCAATTATGCAGAGAAGGCTAGAATGCTATGGGATGCAATCACAGTGGCATCACTTTTACCAAGTATTAAAGGGAAAATGCTTGGATGAAGGTGATTCACTTACATTAGCAAAAGCCATCCAAATTAGACAGAATTTTGAAATTTCACAGGATTCAATCAAAATGATGAAAGAAAAAAGTGGGTCTGGTGGGATTACGAGTCAGCCAAATGGATGTGTATCATGGCCCTATTTAAATGCTTGTCCATGAAATATCAGTCAGTTTTCGATTAAGTCATTCAATGTTTATACAGAAATTTTCTCAAGAAATTATTTGTGGAAAGTATTATATTCTTAGTTGAGTATATTTGTAGAAAAGAAATAAGTTTGTTGATTCAAATTTGCTACTCTTGTTTTTATTTCCTTTCTTGTGTTTCATCTGAGCTTATCACAATTGCTATTCATTTGTTTTAAACTTTATCTGTGCCACAAATTGAACAAAAAAGTGTTATAAATTTCTAAGCTGATCAAAATGGGAAGAAAAACAAGTGTAGTTTGGAAACCTGTCAATGTCGAGGTTGACATGGCCAGGTGCCGTTTATGTGGTGCGAAAGTCAAATACATTGAGCGGTATGGTATGCTAAACCATGCCAAATATAAGCAGCAGACTGGCCTTGATAAACCAGAGCCCTCCCAAACCAAACTCAAGTTATTTTCTGCTTAGAAATGTAATGGCACAATGAGTGACAATATAACAAAACAAATAGCCAAAATGATCGCTCTTGATTGCCTACCAGCTAGTATTTGCAAGGGGAAAGGTTTCACATGACTTATGAATTTCATTGAACCTAACTATACTGTGCCTTGCAGGAAAACCTTTACAACCTGACTTCACCAATTGTACAAAGTAAAATGCATCGAGCTTAAAGCCAAATTGCTTGACGCAGATACCGTTGTTCCCACCACTGCTTGTTGGTCGTCGGTTACAATGGAAGGTTACATGACCACCATGGCACTTTTTTTGGACAATGGGTACATCATACCTACATGTACACTTGGGACACCCTTCCAATGAGTGGCAAAAGTGCCAACAATTCATGCCACACCTCTGTCACCCTTTCCCACAGAAATGGAAAATGTGTTTGTGAAATGGTATATTAACCTTGCTACCTGGGGTCTGACTACACTCGAAAAATTAATCGCCACCCACAATTGTTGCTCGAGGGCATTTGAAAATTACAGAGTTAATTCTTTTCAATCCAGATTTTCTTGTTGAGACAATAACACTACTGTATGTTTGAAATATGTTCTTCTTTATAAGTACTAACTCACAGTCGGAGGATTTACAAATAAGTTAACATCTGCCAGATTAGCAGCTGGAGAAACTTACGGACAGCAGGTATTTGACTAGGTGGGTGGAACTTAGTAGCATGCAGAATATGATCATTTTATTTACCTACTTTTTCAGGAACAACTTAAGAATTGGTGGTCTTTCTTAAACAACGTCTCCAAAAAGATGGAATCAAAATGGCTTCCTTGATCGACAAATATCAAGATGGAATCAAAATGGCTTCTTTGGTCAACAAATATCAAGATGGAATCAAAATGGCAACCTTGGTCGACAAATATCAAGATGGAATCAAAATGGCTTCCTTGGTCGACAAATATCAAGAAACACATTGCACTTATGATGAAGGCAAGAGAAGACAGGTTTTTGATAAAAGGACAAAACCGGTCAATAAAAGTTACCTTCTGACAACCCATCATGCACTTTTAAGACTGTGAATGGGCAGCATTTTGAAGTTAAACCAAACATGATGTCCAATCAAAGTGCAACTCTAAAATGGTTTTGCTCAAACCGCATTTCTCAAACTTTTGAAGAGAAGAAAAGATTTTTTTTTTATGAAGAAAACAATTCTTCCGCAAATTCTTGTTTTTCGCGCGTTATAAGTGCCGCAACCATAGATTTTTTTCAGCTCAGGCAATACATACATAAGAATCCTAAACAACTCCAAAACAAATTCAAAATTTCTTACAGATTCAAAGGTGAACTTAAGTAGTTTTTCGATGCAAAGAAAAGATTTGTTATAAGGAAGAGATTTTCGATATAACAAAAAGTTGTTCTAATTTGTTATTACATATAAAAAAGTTTAGAATAGATTTTCGATATAACGAAGAAATTTTCAAAATATAACAACAAGCTAGAAGGACAACTTTTTATATAATAAAAATATACATTTCTATTTAAACTTGACAAATGTAAAACAAAAAATCGATTTCAAGAAGCAATGAGGAAAGCCCAGCATAAGTCCCTCATCTCTTTTCAAACTTGCTGTAACTATCCTATGAAAGTGGGAATTTTAGGCCTTGCTCACAAATTAGAGCTGTGAACATTTAGGGATTTAAGTAAACAAGAAGCAATGAGGGAGAGCCAAAAAATGTGAGCGTGTAGCATTTACACGCGTTTAGTACTGTAATTTTCAGAAGTACACCAAAATTGCTCCAATTTACGATGCTAAGTAAAAAAATTTGTGCAACCAGTATGGCAAAAGTATTGACTCCATTGCCCAAATAGACACTGGAATTTTGCTTTCCAAATCGTGAACAATTTATTTCTACAGTATAAATCATCATTGTTATGGAAAATGTACATGGAAATTCAGATTAGAAAGAACAGAAACTTTCATTCAATGTCATTTAATCTTAACATCGCGTAATTTGTTTTGCCATACTCGCTATGGCTTTCACTGAAAATCTTGCATACTACGATACCTCACCATCAAACATTTCAAAACTACGATACCACCCGGAAGTATTGCTCATATCAGTTCTCTGGAAAAAATGCCCGTAATGTTTGCGAAGCACACAAAATTTCAGATCACTTAAAACCTTTTTTGTTCGTTTATTTTGTAATATTTTGTTCTTTCTTGCAAAATTGATTTGACTCATCAGGTAATATTTACATGTAAATGTACTGATTGTCGCGATTAAAATATTTTGACCAAGTGTTTTTTTATCGATTTAACAGCTTGTAAAACGGATCTTGATTAAGTGGGATTAAAGCCTTACGTAACTTATGGCCTATTGTTAGTTTCACCAGTTCACTGTTGCAAATTCGCAATGCATTTCACAAGTTACCCAGATTTCAGCAAAATCAAAGTGCAAAATATCCCCATTTGTAGGTGATTGCTGCGCATTTGTGATTCTCACATTTAAAAAGGATTATGTTCTGGTTTACAATTTGTAAAAGTCATTGATTGGAATTTTGTCAGCTGAAGGTGTGTGTGATTTGAATGCTATTTATTTTAACAGCAAAACTCAACTATGAAAACGATTACTCGCAATTCGATAATTAGTAAACGTTTACTGCATTTGCCAACGTTTAGCATGTACACGCTAAACGGTCACAACTGATGATTTTGCTTCTTTGGTATTAAACTGCTTGGGCTTTACACTAAGTTGCATATTCTTAAAGAGATACATTCTACGGTATACAGATGGAACATTAATGTAATACAATGGTCCAAAGAAAATAAATAGATGCAATGTGAGGCCAAAAGCTGTAGACAAAACATAGCTAACACACACCTTTCCGATCCATTATGCTAAACAGCAGCTAAATGGGTACAGCAGGTCCCATTTTATAGAGTCCTTGGTATGACTCACTTGACCAGAATCGAACCCACACCTTTCTGCTGGAAAGCTGCTTTTTCCTATTAATGGCTTATGATAACTTACATATCTAATGATAATTTAGAAGTTTCTGCATATCTATGTCTAAAATTAATCAATTATTTGAAAATAAAGCTCATTATTTTATAATCAAATATTTGAAAATAAAGCTTAATTATTTCATAATCAATTATTTGAATATAAAGCTTATGTACTTTCTAATATAGAAAGAAAAATAATTTTTTAGATATGTAGGACACATTTATTTTCAGAATACCTGCAACCTTTTTATCCAAAGTGAATTGTGACACAAAAGTGAAAAAGACAGGTCTTGTTGTGGAGTAGTATCGTTGTACTCTTGTTCAGCTGCTTCATCATAATCCCATCCTCTGGATAGATTCACACATCTTTCCAAGTTTTCTCCTGTGGAGAACATGTGACTCCCTTCTGTATAGATATTGAAATTTGGACACCACAACGTGATTGGATGGGCTGCTGTACCATTTTCTATGAATAAAATTAAGAAGTATTTTCAAATAAAGAAACTAGTAGTATATATATCTTTCTTCCAAATGAAATGTACACAACATTACCATAACTCAAGAGTATTCAAATGAATTTCATATGAATGCAAAAGACGTATCATTGGAAACAAACAGTTTGTCTGAAACTAGCATTTCTATACAACACATTTTAATAATAAAGGGTGGAACTTATGATCAAAGTATGAAAACTCCCAATATTTCTTGGACAGTGAAATTACTGTTCGCAACCAGACCATGTTAGAAATACTTGTATCTCTAATATCAGCACTTCCTAACAGGGGGATCTAGATTTTCAGGGTAAACAAACAGGGGTGAGACTTGTGATCAAAGTATGAAACTCCCAATATTTCTTGGAAAATAAAATTACTGTTCGCAACCAGACCATGTTAGAAACGCTCGCATCAGCAGGAGTTGAAGAGCAAGATCAGAACTTTTGTTATAGAGGGTGCATCACAAAGAAATTAAGAGGAAAAAGTTATGCAAGTAGTCTAGGGGAAGGAAATATTGGAAGATACATGACTGACCAATTGATTAACAGTAACAAAATTCTTACCATCTGTGAAAAAGCTCAAAGTTTTACAGGAATATACACCTAACCAGATGGTATCATCCCTAGTTTCTGCTGTGAAGATGACGGTGATCTCAGTCACGCTGAAATATCCAACGCTATTAGCTACATATGGACCACAGATAGTTGATCTATATAAAATAGAAGAAAACATTAAATTAAATAGTACTCCGTTTCTGAAAAAGAACAATTTGTTACAAAATATGTACTACATTCCTACCATAATAATATACTATCACCAACACTCTTTCCAACTTGTATTTTTCGAGTTGGTTTAGAGCTGGCAATCATATTTAGTAGTTCTGAATCACAAAACACTGGAGAAAAATAATGCCATATACCACTAACAGTCATATTAATACAAATTTGTAAAAGCTCTAATGTTCAAAATCAAAGAGTCCAATTCTTTCATTGATTCAATCTTCCATCTATACATACTGAAGAATACAACTGTTGATGAGCACATCTTTTAATTGGTGTTATCATAGAGGATGTATCACAATAAAAATGTAAAAAATTAGCAGTGATTTGGTCTCCACAATTTTTGCAAGACAAATAGAAATAAAAAATAATATCATGGCACAGGAAAATTTGGTTCCCACAATGCCTGAAATTAAATGGTATTCCGGGGATGGTCCACTCTCAAGCGCTCATGAGAATAACTTTCTGCACCATCCACATGTGCTGCCTCCGAACTTTCAAAAACGTTCTGTCATCACTGAGAAACTTGTGCAAGTGGGCTCGGAGGTGGAAATCGCTGAAGATAAAAGACTGGCCAATCAACTACATGTAACGATAAAACCATTCTTACCATCTGTGCATGGCTCAAAGCTTCATAGGAGGAACACAATGTCTACCCAGGTAGCTGTCATCCCTGGTCTAGGTTTTGATGACATCTGTTTTCTCTGACATGCTGAAAACCAGCACCAGTATTGTACACACGATCAAAGATGGTTTATCTATATAGAAAAAATAAAATACCAGATGTCAAATTTGTAAGGTTCATTTTTGTTTCTTGAAGTCTGAGGATGTGTAGAAGCAATATATGCTTTGAAATTTGTGAAAACCATGACAGTATCGTATCCATGGAGAATTATCATAACCACGGAGAATTATCATAACCACGGAGAAGTATCGTAACCACGGAGCTGGAAAACTTCTATGGTTCTGGCAGTTATAAATAACCACAGGAATATTAATAATTTGCGGGAAGGTATTAAAAAAAAATCAATTTTTGTTTTTAAGATCTCTAGATTAAAACAGTATATATGCGGTAAATATGTGCTCTAAAAAAGCCCCATGTAATTGTGCAATGAAAAGTACATTAAATTGTGAATTAAATTGGAAAGTATATAAGATGTATTAACAACATTAAAATTATTTCTGTCACATTTTTTCATGGGAATATTTTCGACACCTTTATTGAGAACCGTGGGAAATTTTATAATTAATTCCAACTCTGTGTAACCAGTAAAAATTTGACCATTATGCAAATTAATTTTTTATTGAAAAACTGATGACTAGATAGTTTTTGACATACTAAACAAACTAGATAGTTTTTGACATACTATATACCCAAATATGTCAACAAAGAAGAAACCAGTTGAAGTTATTAAGTGGTCGAGTTACATAAAATACTTGGAGCCTCCATTATATACAATAGATTGTAAGTGGGGACTGACCTTATAGTTCACCGGTTTGGATGACGTGGTGTGGCCCAGGAAGCTGCTGTCACCCTGGTGGACCTGTAGATGAAAACACACGAGGATCCCTATGAATAAAAGCATAACTAAGTAAACAGGCAGAGCGTGTGTGTTAGTAAAGAAGACATTACCATACAATGAAGATGTAATGGTAAATAAATACAAGGGGGCATGTTGGTATACTGTACCTAAGCTACGGGTGAAAGCGAGATGCTGCAGGTAAACTAGTGGGATATGCCAGCACTAGTGGTAGGTTAATAGGATATACCAACATGACCACAGCAACAATCCAAGTAAGTTAGGAACATTCCAAGAAAGTTAGGAATGTTTTGCTGGTTGGTCCATTGACCGAATAAGTGAATGTGCAGACAAGACTACCCGTGTGGTCGGCAGGGCAGGTGATGCTCATGAGCTGGGCAAAGATACCCAGTGAATAATTAGGTACATGATATGCATTGGCTTTACCATAGGCACAAATGGCCATGGCCAAAGTATGGGATCTAATGAATACAATAGGTAATGTATACCAAGCAGATGAGTTAGCTTTGGCACACAATGCATTGAAGTATGGTACATGGATTTGATGTACATACAATACATAATATAAGCAAAGGTAAAAGACAGTGACACAAAGTAAAAGTACATGGTATGATAAAAACATGATAACCACAAGTACATAGTAAAGGTACTAAGAGAATTAAAAAGAATATAAAAGTACTTAGATAAAGAAAAGTACTTAGATAAAGAAAAGTACTTAGATAAAGTACTTAGATAAAGAAAAGTACTTAGATAAAGTAAAGCAACTTAGTTGGCAAACTGGTTAGCTCCACGGACCACATGATACCTCTCTTCTACTGCAGCCAGAAATGAAAGAATAATGCACATGTACATGTGGCCAGGACAAACTGAATAAACAGCAAAGACCTAAGAACCAATCACAACATTCCACAACACACAGAACTGAAGTGAACCTGGAACACAAAGGGAATGTATAACAATAGCTACACACAACATGAAAACAATGTGATGCAATGCAATGTAGGGAAGTACCAAACCACCACAGATCTTTCATCTTTGCAATGACACTGAGAAACCAGTTCCTTCTTTTTAGTCCCTGCTCATCACTCCTGATACATTAAATTATCATGCTTGTAATTTCACCCCTATTGTTCAAAATTGCAACCCCCTGCCAGAAAAATATGGTTGATTTGTCAAGCTATAGCTATGGAAGACATATTTTAAAACAGAAGTTACAAAACTTTATTGCAATTAATCAATTGGTTAGTCTCTATTTAAAACATGTTTGTAGTTTCTTTGGTCCCTAAGATCCAGGGTGCATTCCATGTAAAACCAATGTACGCCAAGCCCTTAAGTAGTTTTCGCACGCCAAGAGTAAACTTCAAACCAATTGAACTGTTAACTAGAATAGTAAACACTGTTGTGGTTCATATGCCCATGCAAATTAACACCCATACCATAATCATATGACCCGACCAATTATATAAATGGCATCTCACACTAAGTCCCACATGGCATCCCATGTCACACATGGCATCCCACACCCCATTTCACACACGGCATCCCACCCCATGTCCCACATGACATCCCATTCAATCCCTTGTCACACATGGCATTCCACCATTTCTCCCACATGGCATCCCACACCATGTCCCACATGACATCCAATCCCATCCCTTGTCCCACGTGGCATCCACCATATGTCCCATGTGGCATTCCACCATATGTCCCACATGGCATACCACCCTATGACCCACATGGCATGCTACCCTATGTCCCACATGGATCCTATCCCATGTGCCAAATGACATTCCACCTCATGTCCCACATGACAGCCCATCCCATGCCTTGTCCCACATGACATTCTACCATACAGTATGTCTCACATGGCATTCCACCATATGTCCCACATGGCATCCCACCCTATTTCCCACATGGATCAGATCCTACATACATGTCCAACATTAATCCAACCATATGTACCACATGGCATCCCTCCCTGTGTCCCACATGGCATTTCTCCATATGTCCCCATGGCATCCCACCATATGTCCCGCATCAGTGGCTTCCCACCTGATGTCCCACATGGCATCCCACCTTATGTCCCACATTGGATCCCACCATATGTTTTACATGGTATTCCTCCCAATGTCCCAATGACATCCTACTTTATGTCCCACATGACATTACATCCCATGTCCCCACGGCCTCCTACCCTATGTCACACATGGCATCCAAACCTATGTCACACTCTGTGTTACTCATGGCATTCTACCCCATGTCCCAAATGGCATCCCACCCCATGTCCCACATGATATACCATGTACCACATGATATCTCATGTTTCACAAGAAATCCCATGTCCCACATGATGTCCCACATGACATCCCATGTCCCACATGACATCCCATGTCCCACATGACATCCCATGTCCCACATGACATCCCATGTCCCACATGACATCCCATGTCCCACATGACATCCCATGTCCCACATGACATCCCATGTCCCACATGACATCCCATGTCCCACATGACATCCCATGTCCACATGACATCCATGTCCCACATGACATCCCATGTCCCACATGACATCCATGTCCCACATGACATCCCATGTCCCACATGACATCCATGTCCCACATGACATCCCATGTCCCACATGACATCCCATGTCCCACATGACATCCCATGTCCCACATGACATCCCATGTCCCACATGACATCCCATGTCCCACATGACATCCCATGTCCCACATGACATCCCATGTCCCACATGACATCCCATGTCCCACATGACATCCCACTCCATGTCCCACATGGCATCCCATAGGCTCCATAAGAAGTCTCATCCTAGCTATCACAGTCCCTGATTGAGCATACTATGTATGAAAGTGTCAGTTCATATAATAACTTAAATGCAAATGAACTGTTGAATAAGAAAAAAGGCAGTCAAATAAATATGCCTGATATAGCCCTTGGTGTATACCACACGGTATATATTATATCATATGTCCCACTCTCCCTCATCCATGTCCCACATGGCATCCCTTCCAATATCCATATGCAGTCACATCCTGTCACACTCCCTGACTGAGCATACTAAATATCAAAGTCTGGTCAGTTCATATGCTGTAGCAACTTTATGCAAAAGACCACAATAATAAAGGCGGAGTTTAATAATCATGCCTGATGCAACTGTTGGTGCCCAAATATTTTGAAGAATTTCAAATCTCTAGTGCTACGAGAGAGGCGCTTGAGGATCTCTAAAGAATATTGGAAAATTATATCATTTTACAGTTATCTTTAAAGGAAATATCAAATGTTTTGTAGACTTTTTACGGAAACTAGTCTTCAATCTGTCTTAAGTGTCTCTGAAAACCTTTAACATTTTGTATGGAAATTTAAACTTCCATAAGGATATCTAAAGAAACTTTTAACTTTTTCTGAGGAGCTCTGAAGAAACTAACACTTTCTGAGTAATTCTCAAAAAACATTAACATTTCTAAAGAATTCTCAGGAAAAACTGTGGAATGGCTGGACAAAATCAGCATTATATAGGTTCGCATGCTCACCAAAAATGACGCTAACCAATGAGATATTCATTAATCTCCTTATGTTGTTTGAATTAATTTATATACATGAGTTTCTGTTTCTGAAAGCAACGTTAGACATAAAACAGCAGTTTGTTGGCAGCCTCCATCAAAATTGATTAAGGTATGAACTAATAAAATAAATGACTACATAGAGTTACAGTCAAAATATTTTTGGCAGGGTATTTTCACCTCAAATTTCAGATTTGTTCATGATCAGATGTAGTGCATGGTGTGATTTAACTTGTTTTGGTAATAAACAACGACTGGAATTTCATTTTTAAGGCCCCAACAATTTGCAGGAAATGGGTTGTTAATATTTTTTAATTTGCAGGGAATGGATTGTTAAGGAAGTTGTCTTGCAATTTTAAAGACTTTCATGTGAGAGTTTTTAAATAAGAATCAAAAATCAACAAAATTTGAGGTTTTTCTTATACAGTCGAACAGTAACACTAACGACCCCTATGGCTGTCATTTCAAGTGTGGCCTTTATGTGTACCACATATGACATGAATCCAGTGTTTCGTTCCTTCAAAATCCTACCTTTGCAACCCCCCTCCCAAGGAATTCCAAAGTCCAGAACACATCCCCGGGAATTTCTTAGTCCAACCCCCCCTCCCCGGAATCCCAATCCCGCTGAACCTCGTCCCCCGAATCCCAATCCCACTGAACCCCATCCCTCCCAGAATCCCAGTCCCGCTAAATCCTGTTCCCTTGAATCCCAATCCCGCTGACCCCCACAAATCCCAATCCCAGTATCACGAACTCCCACACCACCCTCCAACCCCAGTACCACAA
>JAIGNY010003348.1:277500-512500 GCA_020152595.1 Chiridota heheva
CGCTCAAAGCAAAAAACCAAGGAAGTTGTCGATCCCGTTCAGGGTACTAATGTTGCTACTATCAATAGAGGTAAGGATATGGTTGAGGTTTTCAATGACTACTTTGTGTCTGTTTTTTCTAACGAATCCCTTGCTGATGGTGTGGTGGATTATCTTAGTGTGCACTCTCCAGTATCCATTAACGATGTTGAATTTTCAGTTAATGTTGTGTCTAAAAAGTTAAAGGGTTTGAGTTCAAATAAAACACCCGGTCCAGATGGTATACATCCTGCTGTTCTGTTGTTCTTTCTGTTCCCCTGAGTATTATCTTTTTAAAGTGTTTTGATGTTGGTGTTGTTCCTTGTGCGTGAAGTTGGAGAATTGTTAATATCACTCCTATTTGAAAAAAAAAGCGTGACCACAGTTTGCCATGTAACTATAGGCCAGTGAGCCTAACTAGTGTTGTGTGTAAGATCATTGAGTCAATTGTTAAGGATGTTGTACTAGATCATTTACTGGTCAATGTTTGTTGAACTTGTCCCAGCATAGGTTCTTACCTAAAAGGTCTTGTGTTTCTCAGAAGTTTCTTGATGATGTTATTCAACAAGTTAAATACGGTCATAATGTGGATGTTATCTATTAAGATTTTCAAAAAGCATTTGATAAGGTTCCGTTAGGCAGGCTCATGATAAAAACAAGAGCGCATGGTGTGGAAGGAAATTGTGCCAATTAAATAAATTCTTGGTAATACAGTTGACAGGTCACAAAGAGTTGTTGTTAATGGGGAAGTATCTACATGGAAGAAGGTTACATGTGGTGTACCCCAGGATTCTGTATTGGGTCCGCTTCTTTTCTTAATTTTCATTAATGATAATGAAGTTTCACTTGGCTCAGGATTTGTTGATTTGCTGATGACACTAAGCTGTACAGGAGTGTTAATGTGTCAGTGATTCTTACTTTTGCAAAGTGATCTGAATAATTTAGTTGCTTGGTCCCATACGTGGCAGATTTCATTCAATGTTGATCAATGCAAAGTTATTCATTTTGGTCAGAGCAACTTGGGTTTTGATTACTGCATGAATGCTTCAAATCTTAGTTGTGTTGATGAAGAAAGAGATCCAGGTGTTGTAGTTTCTAGCAATCCGAAAAGACTTCGAAACAGTGTGCTTTAGCAGCTGCAAGGGCAAGTAGGATGCTTGATTTGATTAGAGGAAATGTTTGTTTTCTTGGTAGAGAGGTTGTTCTTAATTTGTATAAGCGGTTAGTCAGGTCTCACTTTGAGTATGATATTTAGGCGTGAAGCCCCTTTTATGACGGAGAAGGATACATTTATTTTGGAGCAGGTTCAGCGAAGAGCCACTAGGCTTATTCCCGAACTAAGGAATCTCTCTTATGAATCTAGGTTGCGAATTCTTGGTTTGACCACGCTTGAGCTATGAAGAATACTGGAGATATGATTCAGGTTTTTAAATTCCTATCTGGCAGTGATGCTTTGACTTCCTGTTATTTCTTGCATGTTCCAGCTATGATCCTCATGTGGCACGTGGTAACAGTTTGAAGTTGGTCAAAGAGTTCTCACGGATAGATATTCGGCGTTTTAGCGTTTCACAAAGAGTTGTTAATGAGGGAATGGTTTGCCTGAGTGGGTATGCTCCAATTCTGTTCACGATTTCAAAGTCAAATTCTATACTAGTTTTTGTGGTAGTAGTGGTGGTGATGTTAGTTTGGGCTTTTTGTGGGGTGACTAACCCTTCTAAGCCCGTCATCTTTTTATGTTATGTTATTTTAAAATAAGCGTCGTAACACTTACCATCTTTTACGCGGTAAGGTCAGTTGAAAGCGCCGATCATTCAACCAGGACTGGTAGATATGTATGCGCCAGTCCACCCCTGAACCTAGCTGTGCCAACCTGGACAATATATGGGCAATACATAATCTGGACAACGTGCCTCATACACGAACAGACTTATCTTAGACATGGATCAAATCTAAAGAACTTTCATTCTTAGATAACTGCACTACGAAATATCCTGCTCGAAAAGCGGATGAATAAGAAATAACAACTTCTAGCTGTTTGGCTCAAAACTGATGCACCTGCCCATAAGTAAAATACATATTCTCTTTACAAAACATTTCATATGTACACTAAAGCTGCTCACGAGAAAAACTTCAAGGGGTCAAAATGAAAATTCCTGCAAAAAGGCTGAATAAACGTTTTGGGGGCTGCTATTTTCGAAAAGAAAAAACACAAGCTCGAGACATGCAAATTTGGTATATCAATGTAAAAGCATGGCCGTACGAGGTGGGAGGGGTGGGGCGGGGAAGGGGGTGGGGCACCATCCCCCTGTAGGCCGGATACTCATTCTTAGTCGGGCAGGGAATCATTGGCATAATCAGCTAGATTTCTGGGGTTATGCCCTCCCGACTCTGCGTGGTGATGACAATATGGCACATATCTCAGTCAACATGATTCCCAGCAGCTCGGATCACTAAATGATGTGAATTGCAAATACAGTAGCGTATCCAGCCTCCCAAAAGTTCGGGTGATGTCAACGTCCAAAAAGTGGGGGACGACGAGGGACCTTGACGTTATATCTGACAAAGTGGGGAGCGCTGATTGGTCGGTACTATAAATCAGAGATTTATGTGAATCCCGCCCGAATCAGCTTAATATCAGATTCATCTCCACACCGACACGTCTCCACTCATCATCTCCGACTCAGCAAAATGCTGATTTGGGCAACTGAAACGTAGGCAGGTAGGCCCGGCGTATTATGAAAGATGTCCCGCTAACACACGTTACTTTTTTTTTTTTAATCTGGAGATTTAAATAAAGCTTGTTTCTTTTCACTACATGACTTCTGATATACAGGTTTATGGTATAAACAAATTAAATGGCATCGTGTAGGTTTTCGATGTCAATTTGAGTGAGAAACGCCACAGGGCGTCTACGATTGCAAGAGGGGAAGGGAGGGGGCGGACAAGAGTAACATCTTGCACTTTCTCTAAGATATTTTACTCTTTAATTATTTGGGACACATGAGGAATTTGGATTTGTGGTGGGCTCCATGCACGAAAAAACACAGACATTGCATTGTAAATGCTTGGTCTCCTAAATCTAGATTTAGGGGTTCATGGTCCAGTTGGAATCCTAATTAATTCTTTCTACAGTTTTATATTCTACAGTTTTAAATCTGAAGATTAAAAAAAAGCTAGTTTCTTTTCACTACATGACTTCCGATATACAGGTTTATGGCATTAACAAATTAAATGGCATCTTGTAGGTTTTCGATGTCAATTTGAGTGAGAAACGCCACAGGGCGTCTACGATTGCAAGAGGGGAAGAAAGGGGAAGGGGGGGGGGGCGGACAAGAGTAACATCTTGCACTTTCACTAAGATATTTTACTCTTTAATTATTTGGGACACATTACGAATTTGGATTTGTGGTGGGCTCCATGCACGAAAAAACACAGACATTGCATTGTAAATGCTTGGTCTCCCAAATCTAGATTTAGGGGTTCATGGTCCAGTTGGAATCCCAATTAATTCTTTCTACAGTTCTATATCCACTATACACTAATGTTTTTATTCAGTTACTTTATAAACAGCGGCGTAAAGGAAGATATTTGCGAAAGTTTGTCAATGGAGGGGTAAAACTATAAAATTAATACAATTTTTGGTAAAATTTTGCCACATGTCCAGAACCTTTATTGGCGGCCTTTAACCCCCTCTCCCTACCAAGAGTTCTACGCCATTGATATAATGTATAAAACAAACTACAAAGAAAAGTGTCGAAATTTGTTTTGTTTATTAAATAATAATTACAAACAGATAGTTTTATCGAAAATAAAATATGATCAATTATAATCGTTAGTTTCAAAATGTTGTAGGTCTATTGCCCAATATTTTCTGAGACAGGGGCCGGATGGAGCCTGAGATATCTTCGTTGTAGAATGCCAAGACATGTCCTTCATCAGATCGTCAGCTTAAGCTTAATGTCTGAAAAAATAAAATGGGATGCATTTAGGCCTAATCCATTGGTAATATATTCATACAAATTACACACCAAATCATTTTTTAAAACATGAACAATTTCCTGGGCGCACGTCGTACTATACACGTTCCGTATTCATTCGGAGTATGCACATTCACTGAGACAAATTTTTCGTTTTTCGATTATATCGAAACAATTTCGCAAGAAATTCTGCAATGAACAGATGATTTTTTGACGCACTCATACATACATACATACATACATACATACATTTTTATACATACATACATACACACATACATACATACATACATACATGCATACATACATACATACATACATACATACATACATACATACATACATACATACATATATACATACATACATACATACATACATACATACATACATACATACATACATACATACATACATACATACATACATGCATACATACATACATACATACATACATACATACATACATACATACATACATACATATATACATACATACATACATACATATATACATGCACCCATACATACATACATACATACATACATACATACATACATACATACATACATACATACATACATACATACATACATACATACATACACACACATACATACATACATACATACATACATACATACATACATACATTTATACATACATAAATACATACATACACACACTCCCCCCCCCCACCTCCTCCTTCCCCCACCAAACACACACACATACACATATGGTTTTACAAATAGATTTGCAAAGGAATGGTTTAAATAAATTATATTTCAATATTTCAAAATTTGGAGATTTTTTTATATTTGTTTTGCAATTTCAAGCTAGGAAAGAGAATTCCGCTCGACCCCCCACCCCCTTCCGTGATTTATAATGTCACTTAGCCATGTTCTTCATTTATATGGTAGAGGACATGGTGGAACCACAACAAAGAACGGAAATACATTTATATAGATTGAAGTAAAATTGATTATAAATGAATATGCTTACCTTGGATGTCTGTTCATCGCAAAGACGGCTTCACCACTACCTCCATTTACAGATGATGAGGTGACGACACGATTGAGAGCACACAAATCATTACGGTCCTCTATATCTTCAACAATGACATCGTCCTCAAGAACAGGACACGCGAATCTGTTCTTAGTTGGAAAGCGTGTTACCCAGTGACTGTCGGATGAAGGATGATGGTCAAGCAGGTCCATCAATCGGCATACTGCTTGGCTGGTGTGCCGGTGGACAACTCGCTCCTGCCTGGCAACCGAAGTGCTGCGCCCGTTTTCTTGATATGACGGCAGACATCCACTTCTTGCTGACCCTTGCTTGTCCGATCTAAGCGATGACGCTTGAAGATTCAATTGAGGAACAACATGCGGCGCATTACTTCTGCAGACAGCTTTGTTTGTGGGTCCATCATTAATTAACAAACCGTCATAGTGTTTCTTTACGGATCCTAATATAAAAGACAAAAGTATTCTTTAAGTCGCGAAAAGAACGTGAACACGTCTTGAAATTTTTTGAGGATGAGAAATGCTGCAGTAGGGAAATTAGGGCTGGGGATCAATTCCCTAATGCTTAAAATATGCAGTGATGATTGAATATTAAATGACTTAGGTAATCAACATTTCCAACAGGGCCCAAGTCAGTCTGGGAGCAGCCCAAAAAACTGGGTACTTTGAAAAACCAAAAAAATTGAGTACTTTTATGTATTACGTCATAATACGAGCCTACGCAATTGACTAGCCATAAACGTATGGGGCTTCTCGTTTTCCGCTCCGGATTGTTCAAAATTTGACTAGATATTCTTAAAATTTGGAGACGGATAGTAAATAGATATTCAAAACCTTTCGCCGCTGCTTTTTTAAATTTATCTCACTTCATGCGATTGCTCATACGATGACGTATTACATACAAGTACCCATTTTGGGGGTATTTCAAAGTACCCAGTTTCTCGGGTTGCTCCCGGACTGCCAATACAGGTTTGATATGCAATGCTGTCAATTGCCTATCAGGCGAAGAGATAAAGGCCTATTTGAAATATAATACTTTTACAATTATTGGGTGCCATGTCTCCACCCGGCCCCGACACCTGGCCAAACGCCAGGACTGCATCATGAAGAATGCATTTCAAGAAAGTTCTATGGTATCAAATATTCCATCTTACCCATTTCTTGTTTCAGGCCACTTTCATGACGTGAGCTCTTCTTTTGAGAGGTACTTCTTCTGCGGGTTGTCTGTAGACTCTTAGTTGACCTGGGAGGTGTTGATACGTCGTTCGTGGGGGTCGCATGAAAACTCCTTTCTGGCATTGGTACAGGCATGATTTTATCCAAGATGAATACATGGTGTCCCCTGTTTAAGGTGGCTGTGTCACCTGTGTGAAGTTTCTTCCCTGTAAAGACAGCACGAGGTTTGTTGTTTGAGGCAGTGGCATCGGTACTCCCGCTTGATGTAGATGCATGTCGTTGTTTGTTAGACGTGGATGTAAGTAGACCCTGGTTTGAGGTAGGTGCATGATTACTGTTGTTCAAGATGGATAAACGTGGACGTCCATTTGAGGTGTGACGATGCATATCTTTACCAGCGTGTTGTTCTGCAATAATAGTTGCCAATTTAGAGTCATTGCTTACATGCCGGTCTGAAAAAAAATGAACATTACCTTGCAAAATAATTAAAGACCAAATCACATTTTAATACATCTTGGCAAGACATTAACAATTGCGTTATTTATTTACATTTGCACAACTTATGAGTGAAAACGTTTTTAAGAAATCATTGTTGGTCTACGCTTACTATGTTTTTACTTTTACTCCCATTTCAATCACCACGGAACTCTCACAATTTAAAAAACACTCATTTGCTACTTCACCCTCTCACCGTTAGACTCACTTTGGGTTGTTCTAATCTTTCCAGTAGCATCCGCGTTATGAGCAGGTTTATCTGTATTAGGCTTTGCCTCCCGTTCTCCGGAAGTCACGGTTTCGTGTTCCTTTACCTTGGCTCTTCTGGCCGAACTTAAACCAGTAACTGTTGAAAGTAATTGCATTGAAGTGTTTAATATGACTCAAAGATAAATTTCAATGTACTGTGAAACCTTTGCTACCAGACACTTCGATGCTTGAGTGATCAACTATCAGATCCGCCGAGGGTCAATCATGCAGGCCCGGGGTATATTGAGCACATGGGCCCCTTAATTTAATAAGCCAAAATTGATTATAAAGACTGTTATATGGTCGACTCCTTTTAATATATGATGGGCCCCTAGGACGCGGGCCCCATAGGATCCTGAGCCTAGAGGCAACAAACACCTTTAACCCCTTTGTCGGCGGTACTGTCAACTATACTTCAAAGCCAACCATAGTTTGGAAATCCGAACAACTACATTCAACGGTGTGCAGTCTGACGACCTATATAGGCCTATACGGTTTGTTCTTAAATTAACTATTTAATTTTGTACAAACATTCTTATCCAGACACTTCTGCTCATTAAGATCAACTTTCAAACTCACCTTGGCCTCCTTGTTTCTTTTTGCGACGAGCTTTCCGTTCTGATGATGGCTGATGAGCCTCCGTGCAACGGTGTCCCAGCTTGCGCTGATTGTACCTTTCAGCGAGAGCAATCGGGGACAGATCTCGCCCTAGGACTGGCGTCTCACGTACTGGGAGAGGCAGAAAATCACCAGACAATCCGGGAGACACGTCCATTTTCCAGTCTTCCAGAGAATAAATGGAGAAATCCAAACTACAAGCTCGTGGCGGCTTTCTAATTGGCCAAGAGAGTGTTCTCTCCATGCGAGGTAATTCCTCTGGAACGGTGCCATTTTTCCTGTAAAGGATATTGGAATATGATTATGAAAACTTGCGAAATATTAAAGCCTGAATTTTGACGTGGCGTCAACTGAAAGTATTTGGCTCTTCTCCTACCCCTCCCCGACACACAAGAAAACAAGAGAATTATCTACCAATGCAGAATATGAGGACATAAGCAATTGGTTAGAACGCAGTTTTCAGGACTGCGTGGGTATTCGAGATGGGACTTTGTTTGTGCTTACCACACAAAAGCGGCCTTTATGTTACAAAATATCTTAAGTAACACAATGCTATCGTAATTTCAAAACAAAAGTATCTAAATTTCTGAAAATGGTAGAGTTTCTTCCGTTTTTTCACCACCCTGATAAACAGACCTACCTCGATTTCCTGTAGACGGTTGCAGTACCCTTCCACCGTGGTTTCCGGGCACAAAGTCTCGCTTTTCCCCTAAAAAATGCAAAACAGCAAGATTTACTCTCCTCATCCGAGTCGCATGAATCAGTATCCATCTCATCCGGGTCTGGATATTCCACAACCGTATAACTAGGTTCCATTTTGATCAAATAATATTTCTTTACGCTTTTGAGATTGCTTTCGAAATGAATTCTTATTTCAGAATGAAAGGCCTTTATATGAAAAAGATACCATTTGTTTGTTTTACATTATTACATATCCCGTTTCCAGGGAAATAGTTCAGATATGCGTAGCCACGGTGCCATAGCATAAACTTCGTACGCACAGCTGATTTGTACGCAGATTTATGCGGGCGACATACGCTCATAGAGGAGAATGCGTTAATGTATCTGAGGAACCCGGGGTAAATTAACAGATTAATGTCCCCAAATGGAATTCCGGCACTGTAGATAACGGACAGACGAAAGGGCTTTAAAATTATATTCTTATATTTTACTCTAGGCCTACCTAAAATGCACTGTTATACGGGCCTCATGTAAGATTAACAAAAGCCGCGCGTAAGGCGCATCTAGTTTCTGCGCATTCTTCTCTTTTTCGGAAACCAACATTAAGCTCGATTTTTGCTTTCGCTACGTCTCCTAAGAAGAGGTAGAAATATGTTTTGCTGTAATGAGCCTACACCTCAATACAATGCTGTTGCAATATTATGCAACATCACCGAAACAACAAACTTTTACTTCCGATGGCTACCAACTTCTCTCCTTACCTTGTAAACACGGAAAACTTAGTCCTCGGTATTAAGGAGATTTTTTTAAATCAAATGATGATATCATCGAGCAAAACTTATGGCTAGAAAAGTATTACAAAACGTTATTTTCTGGAAGTTTTGGCTCCGTGGTGTTTTACAGTGAAATTCCTGCGTAGAACTAAATTTTCTACGCTTTGCATTGTTACGCGTACGTACGCAAGTGTACACAACACGGGCGAGGAACTTTCACAGGCGTTTATTACGGGCGTATATAAGCGGAGGAATTGGATTGCACTGTTTGAGTGTTGCAATTCCAACGCGTATAACGCCATAGGCGCTATGCGCCTACGTACGCACGCGTCACGAGGGTAAGATATTCAAATCATTGCGCACGCTAATTGCGAGGCGTAATACATTTTACATGTGCACAGATTTAAAAGGTCCCTTAATGTGTGAATGTACATGTC
Organism: Chiridota heheva; assembly: GCA_020152595.1. Lineage (NCBI taxonomy): Eukaryota > Metazoa > Echinodermata > Holothuroidea > Apodida > Chiridotidae > Chiridota > Chiridota heheva. The sequence goes on from JAIGNY010003348.1 coordinate 286,948, forward strand.
GATATAATTTGCATAATTTTCTCAGTTTGTTTTAAGTTTTTCTGTTTATCGAAATTAAAAATGTAATACATATTTAGTTGACAGTTTGAAGAAGATCAGATCGTAGGATCTTTTAAGATTGAAAAGGGCCCAAACGAGTTAGGGGCTACGGTACACTACAGTGCTTAGTGACATAGCTAGGCAGCATCCAAGATTCCTGTTAATTCCTACTCCTAGATGGTTCCTCTCTGTAAATGTCTAGTTCCAGATTCCTCGGACAGTGGGTTGGGTATCCATTTTTACTCAAGTTTGGCATTTCTATAACTTTTTGCATGTTTTGTTATAGGCCCAACCACTGTTACTGTTAAACCTATTTCCAGAAAACAGTCTGCAATGGCATGAATATTCAAATAAAAATAGATTTATGAATAAAACATAATTGAAATTTTTGCAAATTATCTCTCAATCCCATTGAGTTACATGTAGTGATGTAAAATGTCAGAACTATATTGTGTTTTTAGACTTTCACCGCTCAGCGGAATAGGGATTTGACCAAAGCACCAGTAGAACTGTTATGCTCAAAAATCAGTTGGCGATTGTAATGGCATGAATATCCTATATCAAAATGGATTTATGAAGAAAAGAAAGTTGGAAATTTTGAAAATTGTCTCACTTTGATGAAGTTGCACTATTGACTGGTGTAGTAAGTCTACTGTAGATCTAGAAGGTTGGTACCCTCACCCGCACATTCTTAACAATTGGTAATATATTTTGAAGAAAACAGATTTACGTTTTTTATTATTTGAATTCATTTTCCTCAAACTTTCTTCAAGTGGCAAGTTGTAATTAACCTTTCTAACTTCTGTTTTACTACTTTCCTGACATATCCAATGTTGTTAAAGCTACAACATCTCAGAAAAATATGATAGAATACATAAATACTTTAAGGAACCGATTTCACTCTGTTCTCCACACAAATGATACAGAACTTTAAACTCCAATATCTCCTTAACGGAATAAGATCTTTTAATGCTTTTAATAAAAATTAATTTCCTTTTTCTGCATGGAGAAATTTCTTATACTTCTGTTACAGTATGCTACTTTCCAAAGGGTTTTAAACCACAAAAACTTGGGAGAAAATACAATACATTAAAATACATAATGAAATGGAGGAAAGTGATGGTGTTTAATATGTCACAACTAGTCCGATTCCAGTCATTTCTATACAGATGAGAAATGAAAACTTTTAGATATCTCCTTTTTCACCATTTTGTTTCTTTGTAAGTCCTGGTTCATGTATGATGTACTTGCTTGACCAATGACCACTGAACTAATTCTTTAGGTCCTCATTCATGCATGATGTACTTGCTTGACCACTGAACTAATTCTTTAAATCCCCATTCAAGTATAATGTACTTGCTTGACCAGTGACCACTGAACTAGTTCTTTACGTTTTCATTCATATATGACGTACTTGCTTGACCACTGAACTAATTCTTTAAGTCCCCATTCAAGTATGATGTACTTGCTTAACCACTGAACTAATTCTTTTAAGTCCTCATTCATGTATGACGTACTTGCTTGACCACTGAACTAATTCTTCAAATTCCCCATTCATGTATGATGTACTTGCTTGACCACTAAAGTAATTCTTTAAGCAGGATATTAGTCTCCGTACCAATCCAATTAGAATGAAGAAATGCTGAGAATTACAAAAAATACATTACATTTTGGAAAACAACTTAAATTGTTTTGTTTTTTTCATCTCACAGAAAAAACACTATTTCCTAAATACAAAGCTTGGAGGACTTATATGAGAATACATATCAAGGCAAGGAACATGCCTGCATTAGTGAAGGCTTTTTTTGTTCCGGGAGAAGATGCAGACGATGTCGAAGGGTTCATAGTGTGTACTCCCACATAACTTGAAGGAAGTAAAGATGGTTTTAAAGAGGGCAAGATTAACATCCAAGATCCTCTCCAAGACTGTCCTTGAAATCATCCTTTACTCCCCATCTTTGTCTCAGAGTAAGCTGTATTGCTGATCATTGAAGACTTACATGAGGTGTGAAAAAAAAAACCTAGTAGAACAAGTGGTATATAAGGAGGTGGGAACAATTTCCCCACTCCTTAAGGAAATATCCACCATGAACAAAATTGCATAGATAAATTAGTCTAGCTCATGTTTTATATTAATTTTCTCTCAATATGTGGTACAGTTGCCGTCTTCTCTACCAGCAGGTCTTGGCACCTTCATTAAATACTACACACTTGATGCAGGTGTAGAATTTCTTAATTGAGAAAAAAGATACCTCCATTGGTCCATAAGTATGAGATCAGCTGTTTCCAACAAAGAGAATTTAGATCTTAAACATCTGAATGGAAAGACATTCTCATCATTTTCAACAACTCACATTTAATAGAGAATTTTTCAGAACATGTCTATATGCATCACAAATTATTTGTATTCAGTCGTCAATATTTGATAAGCCGTGACTTGAAAAGTGCATGTGCTATTTTCCCATATTAATATTATTAATTATTATAATCATTTTTATTCCATTTTGAATATAAGAGGATTAGTTCAGGGGTAAAGCAAGTTCATCTCATATGAAAGAGGACTTCAAAAGAAACAAAATAGTGATGAAAGCATTCAGAAATCTTATTCTGTTAAGGAAATATCTAAGTTTATATTTGTTATTATTTGTGTAGAAACGACTGAAATCAGACTAGTTGTGATGTCATAGCCTCAGATTCCTCAAAGTCTTTATGTATTCTATCAAATTTTGTTCTATGATTATGTGGCTTAACAGCCGTTGGATATGTCAGGAAAGTAGTAACACATAATCTACTAATGTAAATAATAATTTACCACCTGAAGAAAGTTTGAGGAAATATAATTCAACTTGTAAAATTAATTATCTTCAAAATACATTAATGATTGTTAAGAAGTGAGGATGAAGGCGCCAACCATCCATAGTAGACTTAGCACACCAGTCATTTCTACACAGATAAAACAGAGCTTCAAACTTTGATAACTCCTTAACGGAATAAGATTTTTGAATGCTTCCTTCACCATTTTGTGTCTTTTAATGTCCTCTTTCATATAAGATAAGTTTTCTTGACCACTGAACTAATTCTGTAAAAAACAATATAATGCTTTAATATGCAAAAGGTGAATGTTTTCCATGTTTAATATCACAGATGGTTGAATACAAATGTATTGGACAATAAGTATTGATGAGATGTCTGATAAAAGATGAGAACTTTAATTCTCAGTTTTTTTTTTTTTTTTGAGGACACTAGCATACACTATTGAGTGTCCTTCTTTTTACAAATATTATTTTCTTTGGCCACTTCACAATTCACCCATTTAGAGTTATTACTGGTGTGGTGGGGGAAAGGTGCTGGGGAGAAAAGTGATAACCCACATAATGCCCCATCAATTAGTTTGTGTATTCACAAATTTGAAAGGGTCTGCTTACAGTAGTTCGATAACTGTCAATACTCAGGGTCTGTGGGCAGGTATTTTTTAGTGGCTTTTAAATCAATTTAGCCGAAGTTGCTTCGATCTAGATCTACCTGTAGACATTAGATAATACATCAAACAGAATTTCCCGAAATTAACCAAATTTTCCTGAAAATGAATAGATTTGAAGAAAATTTCCTGCAAATGAAAAGAAAAAAATATCCCCAAAATTTAGAAATTTCCCGCAAATTGAAGATTTCCCAAATTAGCACTAACGTTTGATGGAAACTTTATACCCAGGAAAGTAATACCAGTATTTGCACTGATGCACTTTACATACCTCTGAGGAAGGACCATTTTGCTAAGGAAAAGTTATTTGCTGCAATTAAAATGGCAACACCTTACTGGCAAGACCAGGGATTTACTACAATAACATCCCAGGTGAGACGTATACTGCAAATATCACAAATTACAAATATTTCCTTTGTAAAATAAATCTTCTTTAATCAACAGATAACAAAATCCGAGTAACAATCATTTTCCAAAATAAATAAAGACATTGAAATAAATATCTACACAAATTAAACTAATCATGCAACTAAAATGAATGATCAAAATCCATGTTTGATCCCTCCTTGTGTTCCACATGGCATCTCTTTCTATGTGCCCCATGGAATCCCACCGTATGTCCCGCATCAGTGACTTCCCACCTTATGTCACACATGACATCTCACCTTATGTCCCACATTGGATCCCACATGACATCCTACTTTATGTCCAACATGACATCACATCCCATAACCTCCTATCCTATGTCACACATGGCATCCAAACCTATGTCACTCTGTGTTACTCGTGGCATCCCACCCCATGTCCCACATGGCATCCCATCCCATGTTCCACATGATATCCCATGTCCCACATGACATCCCATCCTATGACATTCGACCCTATGTCCCGCTGTCATTCCACCATATATCCTACATGGCATTCCACCCTGTTCCACATGGTATCCCACCACGTGGCATCCCACCCCATGTCCCACATGGCATCCCACCTTATGTCCCACATGACATCCCATAGACTCCATAAGAAGTCTCATCCTAGCTATCACAGTCCCTGATTGAGCATACTATATATGAAAGTGTCAGTTCATATAATAACTTATATGCAAAGGAATTTCCCAAGCCCCCCCCCCCTCCAACCCCCACCCCCAACCCCCATTCCACCCCCCCCCCCCCTTTCTTCCCCTTCCAGGAATACGCGACTTTACACTTTCAGTGACCTCCAGGTAAGTCCAGTACAGAAGTTCTGATCACGTGATACCTTTCACACTAAACATGCAGATGATGTGGTTTTCTACCAGATTTGTGTCATATATGTGCGATTTAGCCAATTAAATGTTGCAATTTCTTTTGTTTGAAATATGGAAAAGATTTTTCAAACACTTAAGGCACTTTTTCTTGTGAGCCTTATTGTTGTCTGTGAAAAAAGTCGCTCAGGCTAAGATTGCTTACTCTTAGCACAATACCCATAGGGCAATCCCAATCTGGCGCCCTCGCATAAAATAAACTATTGCAATTTTGTTTATCTGAAAAAAGGAAATAAATTAGAAGTAAAATGACAACTATAAATGTTTAGTACTTTAGTTTAAGTTTGAGATTTTCTTACTCAGTATGCAAACACAAACTTGGCAGTAAAATTTTAAATTCATGAACGAGCCTGATATGATGAACGTACTCGTCCAAGATTCGTGTTTGAGCTCACAAAGTTGCATTTCTCACTGAGGACATTGATAAATTTTGTTGCATTAACAATCAGAAGGCTTTGCATGTAATCACTCTACCACAAAATATGTTTTTTGTATTTTTAAGTGAGACTTAAAGAGAGTTATTTTCGAAGACTGACACGTCCAGGCCCTATAGGCCACATTGAAAAGGCAACAATAGTGGTCATTAGTATTAGGCTGCATAGGGAAAAAACACAAATTTTGACTCTATTTTAAAACTCTTGCATCGCTGGTCAAGAACTCTTAGAAATGGCAAAATAAATTTGTTAGCAATTCGCACCTTTCAAAAAATATTTAAAAACTTACATCCTTGGGTGCAAAATCAGCGAAAATTTGATACACTTTCTAAGGACTTAAAAAAATGACATTCCAGTCCTTAATTCATAACCAAAATGAAGCTAAATCAAACTATTTGAATTTTGATTATGAACAATTCTAAAATTTGGGATGAAAATTTTTAGGTGTTTCATGACCTGAAAAAAAAATGGTTGCAAATTTTAAATAAAGTGTGGCCTATGCATTGGGTAGTTCCAGAAATTATATGTACGGGGTGGAGGAGCGGGGTCAGTGACATCTCCTACAGATACACCTCCCCCCGATATTCCAATCCCGATGACCCCCCCCTCCCCTTGGAATCCCAATTCCGCTGAACCCCGTCCCTCCAGAATCCCAATCCCGCTGAATCCCCGCCCCCACAAATCACAATATCACGGACACCCCCACCCCCCAAATCCCACATAATTACAGGAAATGCCATTATTAGTGCGAACAAATGTTACCGGGCTGACCTCAAGGTCACTGAAAGTGTGAATTCACGTATTCCATAGTAAAAAACTAGTACACCCCGTAGTATCGTCGGACTGATGCCAGCCGTGTTTGACTGCCGTTAGTGATGGCTAGCCGTCCAGCAATCCCAATGTGAATCCGTACTAAGGGATGTGTATAATGATTAACGTAGCCTGCCTTTAAGTCGCCACTTCCGTGATAGATTGCGCAAAAATGTTGGCCTGGAATAACTCCACTTACAAAGTTTTGTTCTGAAATAAACAACACACTCTTCACACAGGTAAAAATGCAGCCAATAGCTATATTCATTGCAAACTTTAAAGGTAATATGCATTTAAACTTAGGAAAACATGTACAATGCATTTCGCTATACTGCCTTTAGGTCACTACTTTGTGGCAGGTCATCTGCCTTAACTTCGCTACACCCAATACAGACTCTACAAAAGGATATTTAGTAATGTTCTTTGGATTAAAAAAATTACCAAAAATGACAATTGTGAAAAGGCGCCCTCTAATTGCATAATTATGACAACTTTTAAGTGCAAAGTCATGACCCTTATCAATTAAAACAATGTAGTTTAGTGACCTGTGATGACCTATGTCAATCTGAGTGACAGAATTCAGAATGCCCAAAATAAGATATGAACATTTATCAGTTCAATCAAATACATTTTCATGAAAATCAAATGCTACCATTGGCCAGACCTACTGCAAAGAAACTTAAAAACATTAAAAAGGACTCATTTTCAAAGAAAATACCAGTTTCTATACAAAAAAGGAAAAAAATTTCAATCTTTCAATGAAATATTTTCAGTTTCCCTCAGCAAATGCCTATTCTCGTTAAGGAAAGCTGTTTAATAGCTTTAAAATCAGGCCCAGAGAAAAACTACTCTTCTTCACCCCCACCCCCTTTAAAATCAGGCCCAGAGAAAAACTACTGTTCTCCACCACTCCACCACTCCCCTCATCATTTTCCTCAAGCACATTACTTTAGGTGAAATATATTGGTTCTTTTCATGAATAATCACTTATTGGCTATATGATTTAAGCCTTAATTGCCTAACATGCTTTTGAAGCTTACCTTACCATGTATACCTGCCAACATTTGCAGAATTGATCAGGTAAACCAATGAAATGGCCAATTTTCTCCTCAGTCTGGGTCATCTGAGCCAGAATTGTCACTTTTTGTGCTTATTTGATGACATTTCTATCAAATATTTTGAAATTGCCACTTTCCTTCTTAGGCCTAAATGTAATATACGTATTGCCAGTCTCGCTATTGGTGGCACGGAACTAATTACTTGCATCATTGAAGCCTAAATTGAAAGACCAGTTCGGGATCCCTTTTTTACCAGAATCTTATAGATTTGGGATCTTTTGTGATGTTTTCCAAAAAGTACCATCTAATATCTCTCGGATGAGGATACTTTCAATAGGGGTCACCAGAGGTTTTGGCCCCTTTTTTAGGCTGAAGTGGAAATTTCTCAGCTTCCTGTCCCATGAAATGGGACCTCTTGAAAATATATTTATTAAGGTTCTCATTTTTGGATGGCGGAGTGATACCTTCTAGTTTCGTGCTACCTATTACGATGCTTATTACCAGAGTAGGGGCATGCGCGAGGAAAAAGATCGATCAAAGCAGGTGGGTGGCAACGTAAATGCAGTGGCGACTTCAATGCAGGCTACCTTAGTCCAAAACATCCTCCAGGTTGGGATTCCCCAAGTCCAAAACACCAAGCCCTTGGGTATCCCTTAGGAATTCGCAGTTCCTTAATGGGCAGTGGGAAAATTTCTCACAAAGATGGCTCAATTTTCCATGAGAATTTCATGAGAAATTGAGCCATCTTTGCAGGATTTTTTTTTTTTGGAGAGGAGGGGTGGGGGGGGGAAGGATATTTTCTGGAACTGTCTATTACATCATTCATGTGGTTTTACCCACATTAGCAACGTTTTTACTAACTAGATGCTTCCAATTTTGATTGTGCAGTTAGAACAATTTATTGAAGTTTATTTTGACCAGTATTGTGATCGGACATTGTACGTTTTCCTGGTACACCTGCTGGGTAAAATATTTGCTCGAGGGCTACGTAGGCCTAGTGCGGGATATTAAATTTGTGCCTCCTGATTTTCAGGTTCTAAGGCCAGAGATATCTTCTGTAACCAGTCAAGCAATATTCCATGCACTGGCTTGGAACCATCTTCGCGGAGTTTTTCTTAACATAATGCGACATTTTCTCAAACATTTCCGAAAGTTTTCCTCAAAAATATCCTAATTTTTTCTTGAAATTTCTGAAGGTAGGCCGCTATTTCCCTCAAAATTTCCGTAGTTTTTCCATATGCGACATTTTTACTTCACATTTTATGGAATTTTCCCCATGCCTACCCTCCCCTTCTTTTCACATCTTCCCCTCTTTATAGCTGCAATACGCTACCGAGGAGTACCTGTACTGCTGTTTATCGGAATTAGATACTTTGCAATGAACTGAAGAAACGCGTGTAACACAAGTATACCGTACTACAAATATGGTAGAATCAAAAAACTGTTTATGTATCTCCATGGTTCAAAGCATGATGATATGAATTAAATAAGTGGGTTTCCTTTTACTTCCCCTTACCGACTTTGACATGTTTACACTGATAAGGTACGTGCAAGATTATCATAATTTGCGTGTCAATCTAGACACGGTACTAACAGACAAACTGGTACCGATCCTGACGGGTAAGGGTCTGGAGTGATAACCAACAAAATTATTTACCAGAGGCTTAGTACAATACACACAACCCTTTGCAAAACATCTTTGCCCCATTGGTATCTTTTTTAATTACAACAGTCTACTATATGACTATCAGACTAATAATTTGTTTAATGAATTTTTTGTCAAATCAGTGTTATTTTGTCCCTTCCTCTATTTATCTGATATATGTTCTATTTTTGTTATTTCAAATTGTCAAGATGAACAATTTCGAAATTCTTCAAATTTGGTTTTCGCCCCAAAATACTAAAGATTTCTTTTATCTTTTAAAAGGAAATATTTTTCTACCTGTCCACGGGCGAAGGATAGGTAATTAATTCCCCCTCCCCCTCCCCTTACCACCCTCATCTTCTTAGCTGCTTAGGCTGCCAGGAAAATTTTGTTAAAACAAAAGATTTGCTTCAGCTTGCCCGGTCACCAGTTTAATTGTCATATATCATATTTCTACCAACAAAATAATTATGTTTGTAACAGATTTGGACTGTTAGATTGGTAGAAGCGAAAAAGTTGTAACGATAATTTCTCAAAAGCATGACATAAATTTGTATATGTAAATTACTGTCGATAGCATTTCACAGTGTTCCCTCAGTATAGCAATCTTCAGTTTAGCAAAAACAATTGCGCCTAGGGGGTTTCGTGTTTTAAAATGCAGAAAATGAGTAAACAAATTCAGAAAAAGATAAAAGAAACGTCATCACTTTTTCTTTGAGCGATTTAAGAAACTTAATTTGCTGACTTTGGGGGACAGTGTTTTTACATTTACTTCTTTATTTGATTTTGACTTCTCTTTAAGTGAAAAGATAATTAGTAAGAGTGATATACAATCAGGGTTGTAAGAAGCTCTCGAATAGTGGCACGACCTCTTAGGAGAAAAAAGTTCGCCCCCTGTCTGTAGATAATAAAGTAAAGTAACTTGGGGCACTTCATTTTAAGAGAGGGGCAATTTTCCAATGGGTACCCATTTCACTGTACATGGAACCAACCATAGTTGCCAGTTTCTCACTATTAGGTGAGTAATTAAGCGATATTTCATTTTAAAAGGGGCACTTTTGCATATCATTTAAAAAGTGTGCGCAAACTCCACCAGTTCTTGTACCTTTGGCAGTAATTGAGGGGCATTATTCATTTTCAAAAGGGAAAGAAATTTCCATTTCCATGTTGAACTTAATTGTTGATTTTTTTTTTTTTATATTCTGAAGAATATAATAAAGGTTTTTTTTCAATGCATGACTTCCGATATAGGCTTATGGTATTAACAAATCAAATGGCATCTTGTGGGTTTTCGATGTCAATTTGAGTAAGAAACGCCACAGGGCGTCTACGATTGCAAGAGAGTGGGGCTGGGAGGGGGGGGGGCGGACAAGAGTAACATCGTGCACTTTCACTAAGATATTTTACTCTTTAATTATTTGGGACACATGAGGAATTTGGATTTGTTGTGGGCTCCATGCACGAAAAAACACATACATTGCATTGTAAATGCTCGGTCACCCAAATCTAGATTTAGGGGTTCATGATCCAGTCGGGATTCCAATTCTTTCTACAGTTCTATATCCGATAGACACTGATGTTTTCCATCATTTATCCTATAAGCAGCGGCGTAAAGGAAGATATTTAATGATTGGACTTACGAGGAGGGAGGGCGGGTAAAAACCTATTTGTTAATGGAGGGGTAAATACAATAGAAATTTTGGTAAAATTTTGCCACATTTCCAGAAAATTGATTAGGGGCCTTGAACCTCCCCCGCCCACCCCCACCCTTAGAGTTCTACGCCACTGATAAAATGTATAAAACAAAATACAAAGAAAAGTGTCAAAATTTGTTTTGTTATTATTATGTAATAATTGAAGGTAGATAGATAGTTTTCTCGAAAATAAAATATAATCAATTATGATCGTTAGATTCAAAATCTTTTAGGTCTATTTATGTTGATTAATTGTCAGTTAATATTTTCCAATATTGCCCAATAATTTCTGAGACAGGCAGGAGCCGGGTGGAGCCTTCTTAAGAAGGAAAGAGATATCTTCGTTGTAGAATACCAAGACATGTTCCTTCATCAGATCGTCAGGTTGAGCTCAATATCTGAAAAAATTAAATGGGATCAATTTAATATGCATTTAGGCCTAATCCATTGGTTATATATTCATACAAATTACGCACCAATTTTTTTTTTAAATGTAAACAATTTCCTGGGCGCACGTAGTATACACGTTCCGTTTACATTTGGAGTTTGCACATACACTGAGACAAATCTTTCAAATATATTGAAACAATTTCGCAAGAAATTCTACAAACGAACACACTAAATTTTTCTTTTTCCATACACTCACACACACATATAACCCCTCCACACACACACACACACACACACTAATAACTCTCCCCACCCCCACACAAATATGGTTTTACAAATAGATTTGCAAAGGAATGGTTTAAATAAAATATAAGATAAATTATATTTCAATATTTCAAAATCTTGATTGGTTTTCGTCAAGAAAGTATGAAAGCAATTAAAATAATAGGTTAAGAGGTCAACCGTGGGCGCAATTTCAATGTGGGCAAGGGAATTTCCCTCAACCCCCTCCCCCCCCTCCCTCCCCCTCCCATCCCACCACCACCAACGCTTTTTGTGGTTTATAATATCAGTTCACCATGTTCTTCATTTATATGGTAGAGGACATGGTGGAACCACAACAAAGAATGGAAATAAATGTAAATAAATTGAAGTAAAATGGATTATAAATGAGTATGCTTACCTTGGATGTCTGTTCATTGCAAAGACGGCTTCACCACTACCTCCATTTATTGATGATGAGGTGACGATATTTTGATTGAGAGCAAACAAATCATAACGGTCCTCTATGTCTTCAATGATGACATCGTCCTCAAGAGCAGGACAAGCGAATCTGTTCTTAGTTGGGGAGCGTGTTACCCAGTGACTGTTAGATGAAGGATGATGGTCAAGCAGGTCCATCAATCGGCATACTGCTTGGCTGGTGTGCCGGTGGACAACTCGCTCCTGCCTGGCAACCGAAGTGCTGCGCCCGTTTGCTTGATATGACGGCAGATCTCCACTTCTTGCTGATCCTTGCTTGTCCGATCTAAGCGATGACGCTTGAAGATTCAATTGAGGAACAACATGCGGCGCATTACTTCTGCAGACAGCTTTGTTTGTGGGTCCATCATTAATTAACAAACCGTGATAGTGTTTCTTTACGGATCCTGTTTGCAGTTGGCCATATATGTCATTGTACAGCGCAGATTTGTGCACTTCTGACTCTGAATAAAATGACGATCTTGTCGGTTCTGGTTTTACGGCGCTTGCGCGGTTTAATTTGCTGGAAGTTCTGGCTTTAATAACTGAACATGGTTTCACTTGTTTATAATCTGCAAAAAAGAGAAATATGTTTACCATTCATATTTTATCGACATGTACAATAGAAAAGACAAAAGTATTCTTTAAGTCGCGAACAGAACGTGAACACGTCTTGAAATTTTGTGAGGATGAGAAATGCTGGTGGAAATTGTTAGGGCTGGGGATCAATTCCATATCGCTTAAAATATGCCGTGATGTATATTGAATATTAAATGACTTAGGTAATCATCATTTCCAACAGGGCCCCAATCAGTCTGGGAGCAATCCAAAAACCTGAAAACCCGATTATAAGCAATCTGTTTGATTGATTTTCTGAAAAAGGCAAAGATGAATTTTAAAAAGCAGCGGCGAAAAGTTTTAAATATTTATTCACTATCCGTCTCCAAAATTTCAAGATATCCAGTGAAATTTTGGACAATCCGAACCGGAAAATGAGAAACCCCATACGTTTAGTGTGGGCTAGTCAAATGTGTAGGCTCATGCAATGACGTAATACATCAAAGTACTCATTTTGGGGGGTATTTCAAAGTACCCAGTTTTTCGGGTTGCTCCCGGACTGCCAATACAGGTTTGAAATGCAATGTAGCAATTGCCCATTAGGCGAAGAGATAAAGGCATATTTGAAATGTATTTTTTTTTTCAAATATTGGGGGCCATGTTTCCACCCGGCACCGACACCTGTCCAAACGCCAGGACTGCATCATGAAGAATGCATTTCAAGAAAGTTATATGGTGGCAAATGTTCACTCTTACCTATTTCTTGTTTCTGGCCACTTTCATGACGTGAGCCCCTCTTTTGAGAGGTACTTCTTCTGCGGGATGTCTGTAGACTGTTATTTGTCCTGGGAGGTGTTGATACGTCGTTCGTGGGGGTCGCATGAAAACTCCTTTCTGGCATTGGAACAGGCATCATTTTATCCAAGATGGATGCATGGTGTCCCTTGTTTAAGGTGGCTGTGTCACCTGTGTGAAGTTTCTTTCCTGTAAAGACAGCACGAGGTTTGTTGTTTGAGGCAGTGGCATCGGTACTCCCGCTTGATGCAGATGCATGTCGTTGTTTTTTTGACGTGGGTGTAAGTAGACCCTTGTTTGAGGTAGATGCAGGATTACTGCTGTTCAAGATGGATACACGTGGACGTCCATTTGAGGTGTGATGATGCATACCTTTGCCAACGTGTTGTTCTGCAATAATAGTTGCCACTTTAGAGCTATTGTTTACATGCCGGTCTGAAAGAAAATGAACATTTCGTTGCAAAATATTTTAAGACCAAATCACATGTTAAAATACATTATGGCAAGACATTAACAATTGATTTACTTATTTTTATTTGCAATAGTTATAAGTGAAAACGTTTTAAGAAATCAGTGTTGGTCTACGCTTATTATGTTTTTACTTTTCACTCCCATTTCAATCACCACGGAACTCTCTCAATTTCAAAACCACCCATTTACTACTTCACCGTCTGACCGTTAGACTCACCTTGGGTTGTTCTGATGTTTCCTGTGGTATCCGTATACCTGCGTTCATGAGCAGGTTTATCTGTATTTGGCTTTGCCTCCCGTCCTCGTGAAGTCACTGTTTCGTGTTCCTTAACTCTTTTGGCCGAAGATAAACCAGTATCTGTTAAAAGCAATTGCAATTGCAATTTAATATGACTCATAAAGAAAATTTTTGGTACTGTGAAGCTTTTGCTACCAGACACTTCGATGCTTGAGTGATCAACTATCAGATCCGCCGAGGGTCAATCATGCAGGCCCGGGGTATATTGAGCACATGGGCCCCTTAATTTGATAAGCCAAAATTGATTATAAAGACTGTTATATGGTCGACTCCTTTTAACATATGATGGGCCCCTAGGACGCGGGCCCCATAGGACCCTGAGCCTAGAGGCAACAAACACCTTTAACCCTTTGTCGGCGGTACTGTCAACTATACCTCAAAGCCAACCATAGTTTGGAAATCCGAACAACTACATTCAACGGTGTGCAGTCTGACGACCTATGTAGGCCTATACGGTTTGTTCTTAAATTAACTATTTAATTTTGTCCAAAAATTCTTATCCAGACACTTCTGCTCATTAAGATCAACTTTCAAACTCACCTTGGCCTCCTTGTTTCTTTTTGCGACGAGCTTTCCGTTCTGTTGATCGCTCATGAGCCTCCGTGCAAGGGTGTCCCAGCTTGCGTCGATTGTAGCTTTCAGCGAGAGCAATCGGGGACAGATCTCGCCCTAGGACTGGCGTCTCACGTACTGGGAGAGACAGAAAATCACCAGACAATCCGGGAGATACGTCCATTTTCCAGTCTTCCAGAGAATAAATGGAGAAATCCAAACTACAAGCTCGTGGCGGCTTCCTGATTGGCCAAGAGAGTGTTCTCTCCATGCGAGGTAATTCCTCTGGAACGGTGCCATTTTTCCTGTAAAGGATATTGGAATATGATTATGAAAACTTGCGAAATATTAAAGCCTGAATTTTGACGTGGCGTCAACCAGAAGTATTTGCTTCTTCTCCTACCCCTCCCCGACACACAAGAAAACAAGAAAATTATCTACCAATGCAGAGTATGAGGACCTAAGCAATTGGTTAGAACGCAGTTTTCAAGACTGCGTGGGTATTCGAGATGGGACTTTGTTTGTGCATACCACACAAAAGCGGCCTTTATGTCACAAAATATCTTAAGTAACACAATGCTATCGTAATTTCAAAACAAAAGTATTTAAATTTCTGAAAATGGTAGAATTTCTTCCGTTTTTTCACCACCTTGATAAACAGACCTACCTCGATTTCCTGTAGACGGTTGCAGTACCCTTCCACCGTGGTTTCCGGGCACAAAGTCTCGCTTTTCCCCTAAAAAATGCAAAACAGCAAGATTTACTCTCCTCATCCGAGTCGCATGAATCAGTATCCATCTCATCCGGGTCTGGATATTCCACAACCGTATAACTAGGTTCCATTTTGATCAAATAATATTTCTTTACGCTTTTGAGATTGCTTTCGAAATGAATTCTTATTTCAGAATGAAAGGCCTTTATATGAAAAAGATACCATTTGTTTATTTTACTTTATTACATATCCCGTTTCCAGGGAAATAGTTCAGATATGCGTAGCCACGGTGCCATAGCATGCACAAAACTTCGTACGCACAGCTGATTTGTACGCAGATTTATGCGGGCGACATACGCACATAGAGGAGAATGCGTTGGTGTATCTGAGGAACCCGGGGTAAATTAACAGATTAATGTCCCCAAATGGAATTCCGGCACTGTAGATAAAGGACAGACGAAGGGGCTTTAAAATTATATTCTTATATTTTACTCTAGGCCTACCTAAAATGCACTGTTATACGGGCCTCATGTAAGATTAACAAAAGCCGCGCGTAAGGCGCATTTAGTTTCTGCGCATTCTTCTCTTTTTCGGAAACCAACATTTAGCTCGATTTTTGCTTTCGCTACGTCTCCTAACATGCCTAAGAAGAGGTAGAAATATGCTTTGCTGTAGTGAGCCCACACCTTAATACAATGCTGTTGCAATATTATGCAACATAACCGAAACAACAAACTTTTACTTCCGATGGCTACCAACTTCTCTCCTTACCTTGTAAACACGGAAAACTTAGTCCTCGGTATTAAGGAGATTTTTAAAATCAAATGATGATATCATCGAGCAAAACTTATGGCTAGAAATATATCACAAAGCGTTATTTTCTGGAAGTTTTGGCTCCGTGGTGTTTTACAGTGAAATTCCTGCGTAGAACTAAATTTTCTACGCTTTGCATTGTTACGCGTACGTACGCAAGTGTACACAACACGGGCGAGGAACTTTCACAGGCGTTTATTACGGGCGTATATAAGCGGAGGAATTGGATTGTACTGTTTGAGTGTTGCAATTCCAACGCGTATAACGCCATAGGCGCTATGCGCGTACGTACGCACGCGTCACGAGGGTAAGATATTCAAATCATTGCGCACGCTAATTGCGAGGCGTAATACATTTTATATGTGCACAGATTTAAAAGGTGTGAATGTATATGTCGATATAATTTGCATAATTTTCTCAGCAATTGCTTTAAGTTTTTCTCTTTATCGAAATTAAAAATGTAATACATATTTAGTTGACAGTTTGAAGAAGATCAGATCGTAGGATCTTTTGAAGGTTGAAGAGGGCTCAAACGAATTAGGGGCTAGGGTACACTACAGTGCTTAAGTGACATAGCTAGGTAGCATCCAAGATTCCTGTTAATTCCTACTCTTAGATGGTTCCTCTCTGTAAATTTCTAGTTCCAGATTTCTCGCACAGTGGGTTGGGTATCCATTTTTACTCAAGTTTGGCATTTCTATGACTTTTTGCATGTTTTGTTATAGGCCCAACCACTGTTACTGTTAAACCTATTTCCAGAAAACAGTCTGCAATGGCATGAATATTCAAATAAAAATAAATTTATGATGAAAATATAATTGAAATTTTTGAAAATTATCTTCCAATCCCATTGAGTTACATGTAGTGATGTAAAATGTCAGAACTCTATTGTGTTTTTAGACTTTCACAGCTCAGCGGAATAGGGATTTGACCAAAGTACCAGTAGAACTGTTATGCTTAAAAATCAGTTGGCAATTGTAATGGCATGAATATCTTATATTAAAATGGATTTATGAAGAAAAGGAAGTTGAAAATTTTGAAAATTGTCTCTCTTTAACAAAGTTGCACTATTGACAGATCTACTGTAGATCTAGAAGGTTGGTACCCTCACCCGCACATTCTTAACAATTGGTAATATATTTTGAAGAAAACAGATTTACGTTTTTTACTATTTGAATTCATTTCCCTCAAACTTTCTTCAAGTGGCAAGTTGTAATTAACCTTTCTAACTTCTGTTTTACTACTTTCCTGACATATTCGATGTTGTTTAAGCTACAACATCTCAGGAAAAATATGATAGAATACATAAATACTTTGAGGAATCGATTTCACTCTGTTCTCCACACAAATGATACAGAACTTTAAGCTCCAATATCTCCTTAACGGAATAAGATCTTTTAATGCTTTTAATGAAAATTAATTCCTTTTTTTCTGCAGGGGATATTTCTCATACTTCTGTTACAGTATGCTACTTTCCGAAGGAAAAAAAAAACTCGGGAGAAAATACAATACAATAAAATACATAATGAAATGGAGCAAAGTGTTGATGTTTACAACTAGTCTGATTCCGGTCATTTCCATACAGATGAGAAATGAAAACTTTTAGATATCTCCTTAATAAAAAAATGATTTTTGAATGCTTTCTTCACCATTTTGTTTCTTTGTAAGTCCTTGTTATGTATGATGTACTTACTTGACCAATGACCACTGAACTAATTCTTTAAGTCCTCATTCATGAATGATGTACTTGCTTGACCACTGAACTAATTATTTAAGTCCCCATTCAAGTATGATGTACTTGCTTGACCAATGACCACTGAAATAATTTTTTAAGTCTTCATTCATGTATAACGTACTTGCTTGACCTCTAAACTAATTCTTTAAGTCCCCATTCATGTATGATGTACTTGCTTGACCACTGAACTAATTCTTTAAGCAGGATATTAGTCTCCGTACCAATCCAAGTGAATGAAGAAACGCTGAGAATTACAAAAAATACATTACATTTTGAAAAACAACCTAAATTGTTTTATTTTTTTCATCTCACAGAAAAGGTACTATTTTCTGAATACAAAGCTTGGAGGACTTATATGAGAATACGCCCAATTATGTTTTGGGTATTGCATTAAGTCCTTCCTATACCACTCAATCCTCCTTTCCAAAATATACACAATTAATTTTACAAGATGGAAGAATACATAAATCATATCACCAAGCAACCAGCTAACCAACCTACTACCTATTATCAACCTTTCAACCTGATCCTGTACGTACTTTACGATGTTCACTTACTATACACACCCAATTCTTTGTTTTGCACTAATCCAAAACCGCATGCACAATTAATCCCAACACCAAGCAACCAACTAACATACGTGTACGTGTAATACGCAGTTGAGACCTTACCAAAGATATCCTCCCGACTGAAATCCCATCAACCATAGACACTTTTATTTTACCACGACATCCTCACAATCCATTGTTTTGCCTAACAATTATATTACGGCATCCGGGCACAATTAATTTAGGACCGGGCATATTTTAGTATGCCCTAGGTACATTTTATGTCTCCCGGACACCTGGATACAAATTAGTAGGGCCCGGTCGGTGTAAAAGTAAATTCCTCCCCAGTAAAATCCCCCTCATTTCCTAAGAAATTTGGGCCCTCATAAATTTGGGCCGTAGCCATCCAGTAAATTTGGTCCCCCTCATAGTAAAAACGGTCCACTAGGAAATTTGGTCCCCGGCCCTTCTTTCCTAGGAAATTTGGAGACAACAACTTGTCCCCTTTTACAAGAAAAAGCCATTCACAATAAATCTCACTGCCGTTTTACGTAAAGCTCCCTTATATTTTTTTTTTCTTTAGTGAATTCAGATCAAAAAAAAGATCATATTTTTTTTTTCACCAAAGAGCTTACTGAAAGCCATTTTCTGTGCTTGGGTAAATTCTACGAGTACCACGGTGCTGTATTCGGTACATAAATATTACTAACTTCGGTTTTAGCTTATCACTTCAGTACACCAAATTAATTGAAGGAACCATACAGACACACCAGTAGATTACCTAGTAAAATCAGTCCGAAGGGGACCAAATTCACTATACATTACTTAGGAAATAAAGACTGGGGCCCAAATCTACGGGGGGCAAGATTTACTACCACACCGGTCGGGTCGCATAAAAATAATCGTAGCCAATGCGTAAATGTGTATATTCTTATTCTTACACTGAATAGAAGTGGCAACCATGTAACATTAATTGTTATTGTACCAGTTTTACAGGAATATTTCCATGATTTTTTTTGGTGTCAATTTTTGTTTGAAAGAGCATACCTAAACCTCCATGGTATAGTCAGATAGTGGTTAGTGCTTTGTCCTCTTACCCGCACGTCCCGGGTTCGTATCCCGGTGGGTCTGCAACAAGTGAGTTCACAACTGGTTATCAAAGGCCGTGGCCGTCTTGATATAATGTCCAGCACTGGATGCTTTCGGGACGTAAAACCCTGCTGTGCTGTGCTATACTAGAGCCAATATGGAACAAAAATCAGGTTGATATCATATTCCGTTCGGGAGATATAGATTTGTAAATTTTTCCCAATTGCATTTTAAAGCTTTTGTACAGTATGATGAATTCGTGTTTGATGATTTTATATAGCAGTATAGCAGTATAGAGGCAATTCTATTGCAAATGTTTATGTATTTCTTAAAACGTTAATTGGTTGTTTCTGCATGATTAGAACAGATATTGAAGTAGATTAAATTTAGCATGTATATAAATACCTAACTTTCTTAAGTTTATTTTTCTAGCAGGTTTTATTCATAACAAAAGATGATAGATTTTAATGAAATACATAAACTTTGTTGGAAAATGTGTTGCTGTGATGTTATACTGACAGACTGAGCCTTTTCCTATTCGTTTATTGCCATTTTTTGTAAACCTTAAATTTGGAATATCTTCTGGTAGGAATAACATATCAACATGATTTTTGTCCTAAATTGTTTCTAATATTAAATTTCATTTTATGAAAGGTTACAAAAATTATGTGAATATTTCTTTAAAGGTATGCGAAGAGGTACAGATGTCTACCAGAAAGAATTTCTGAACAAAAACACCTGTACTTAACGAGTTATGGCTAATCATATTTTAAAGAATTTGCAATCAGGTCCGTAATTTATAGGGGACAGCGAACAAGTAAGGGTAAGCCCGGGCCGAGAAGGGGACTTTCCCCCACATTCACGTGAGATATTGAAAAAATAGCATTTTAATACTTTTTATTTCAATTTTATTTATGGCCCTGCTGCCGCCGCTCAACTCCCCTCCCCTCCCCTCCACTGCTCCACATATATTTAAGGAGAATTGATAATGAATCTGTCATTAAAGGGGTTATTACACCTAAAATATATATGAGTATATATCAGTTTTGCATATATAGTTATCAAAAATATAATCTCCCATCAAAGTCCAGAAAAGAAATCATTTGCATGAAAACAAATCGAAATTAAACAAGTATTTGACGCAAAAGGTGTGTGCGGCTGCAAGAAAACTCTCCGTGTTTTCTCTTTGTCACGTATAACAAATTTCAATAAAAGATTTGCATGATATATCATAATGAGATCTTATATTCAAAATATTGTGAGATGTCAATTCTAACCGATTTTGAAACGCTTGGCATGTTTATGATTTACAGTAGGCCTATAGTTTTTTTTTTCCAATTAAGTTCAAGTTGTTACAACTTGTACATAAATCTTAAATGATTAGTTCAGTGGTTAAGCAAGTCCATTTTATATGAAAGAGGTCTTCAAAAGAAACAAAATGATAAAGAAAACGTTTAAAAATCTTATTCCATTAAAAGGGGATATTCAAGTTCAAAATCTCTGTCTTATCTGTGTAGAAATGACTGGTGTAGTAAGTCTACTATGGAAGGTTGTTGTCGTCATCCTCACATTCTTAACAATTGTAAATGTATTTAAAACAAGTTTATTTGATTTTTTTACTATTCAAATTATTTTTACTCATACTTTCTTCAAGTGTTATATTATAAATATCGTTACTAGATTCAGTTTGCAAATTTTTGACATATCCCATGGTTTTTAAGCCACAAAATTGCAGGACAAAAAGTTCAGTTGTTTCTACACAAATGATACCAAATTTTAAACTTAGATATCTCCTTTACAGAATAAGATTTTTGAATACTTTCTTCAATATTTTGTTTTAACCACTAAACATGGGGAATCTCGTCACAAAAAAATATTTATATGCTTGACACAACACCTGTAAATCTGCTACATACAAGTGACGTCACTTCCGCTGTAGCATTTGATTGGCTTGTCAGTGTGTAAATATGATATGCTAATCAGAGAAAATAGATTGGATTGAATAGTTTTCTTTATATTACAACATTTACAGATGATCGTTTGACTTATTTAAAGGCCTAATCCATTTGAATTTGAAACCTGTAAGAGAAACTGCAATGATACTAGACATATTCATTAAAAGCTGTTTGCCGTAGGTTTTCAGTGATAGCAGAAAAACTGGACTGGACTCTAGATTGTTCTTTCCGGAAGATTTTTCGCACTCATTCAAATTATTCATTTAAGGCTTACCTTGATAATTAGTTCTGCATTTTGATTAATTTGTATTATCTATTTTTTTCGGGAGGGGAAGTGGAGGGTTTAATGGCGGGATACCAGGGGCGTAACTCTGCCGGGTTGGAAGGTGTGGGGTCAAAATTTCGGACAAATTGTATGTATGTTAGCTGGCGCCGCTACTGGTGTCTGGGAGCGAAGCTCTGGTAGTGGTCCTGGGGGCAAAGCTCCAGAAGCACTGCGATTTTAGGTATTTGGAGGGGTAAATTTCGATCAGAAGTAGTATAGAATGTTCGTTCTTGAGTTATCTTTTGGAAAGAGCTACCCATCTTTCACATGACGGATCATTGAAGTTCAACTGCATATCAGCGGCGTAGGAAGATAATTGAAATTGGGGGATTTTATCATTTTCCCCAACCTACAAAAAATATATGAATCTCTTATCACGGTCCAAAAACTATTTTTAAAGGATGGAAGGTGGGGGAGGGGGGGGGGTAGTACATTTTTTGGAAACTGATCAGGATTTCCCGAAATTGAAGAAAATTTCCCCCCAATTTAAGAAAACTTGATGAAAATTAAGGAAATTTTGCGAAAATAAAGATCCAAAGGCAAGCAAGGAGAACATCTTTTCTGTATAGCCGTATCCTGGTACCTTCCAGTATGAAGTTTGTTGGTACAGGAATGAATATCAAGAAATGCCATAGTACACCCTTGTCCTTAAACTTTTTTACTGCTTCTTTTTGTTAACATTTTCTAAAAATTTTGGCACAATTATGGACTTTCAACATATGATACAATTATTTTAAAATAACTTAGAACTTATTTGTATTTAAAGGATTTACAGTGAGCCTTCTTTTTTAATATGGACGTGGCGTTCGTCACAGACTGGCCAAAAAGTGACGCCAATATATGGTAAGTGTGATGTGTGGAAAACTAATGTACTGATTTCGCGAATAAATTGGGACCAGTTAGTGTCATTGTGATTATGTCAATTAGCAGTGTTTGCTAAAGACTTATTATTTAAATTCAATATATAGATAATAAAAACACTGTAAAGCATTGACTCTTACAATATATTGCCCATTTTAAAGAATTTTATGACTCGAATTTAGTTTAAAAACATCAAGCTTGTTTAACCCTAATTGTGTCACAGGTGTTCCTAGCTTTATGGCAACCTATATACTTAATACATTAATATAAAAAGATAAGTCACTTTCTAACGCGACTTTCGAAAAGTATATGAAAATTCCTTTTTTTTTAACCACTCACTAATCTTAATTACATTTTCTGACTCGACTCACATTTGCTGGAGACTCCCTGCTTTTTGTTCTTTTTTTCTGATGAGATGTACAAATGATGGATTTTCTACCGACATTAGTCATGACAGTGTAAAAGCCCAACAATTTGCTGCAAACCAATTGAAGTGCTGCTTCTTCATGACGTCATCGCAACGTTTCTTTGGTTTGCAGCAAATTGTTGGGCTTTTACACTGTCATGACTGTAATGTCGGTAGAAAATCCATCGTTTGTACATCTATCTCATCAGAAAAAAGAACAAATACTCGGCTTATAAATGAAGAAGGGAGTCTCCAGCAAATGTGTGTTGAGCCAAAAATTTGTAATTAGGATTCGCGAGTGGTCAAAAAAAGGAATTTTTATACGTTTCGAAAGTCGCGTTAGAAAGTGACCTACCTTTTTATATATATGTATTAAGTCTATAGGTTGCCATAATGCTAGGAACACCTGTGAACTGTGTAGGCCTATACACATCTCTCAGGTTGACATTGGGATTGCCGTATGAGGGTTGTTAGAGATTATGTACAATTCCAATGTTTGTTTTTTGTTCACACATTGTAGAAAATTGATGATTAAAAAATAACTTTTTTTTTTTTTTTTTTTTTGTGGTGGTGGTGGTGTTAGTCGGGGCTTTTTATGGAGTAGGGATGTACCGGATATCCGGTCCGGCCGGATTATCCGGCCGGATTATCCGGCCGGATTTGGGAAAAAATCCGGTTCCGGTTCCGGCCGGATTTTTTTTCAAATCCGGCCGGAACCGGATTTTTGGCAATTTTAACAATTGAAGATTGACTTTTTCCTCAATATTTGATTGTTTAGCTTGTTTATATGTTGCAGGATGTTTTGATTGGAGATGCTTGTGTAAAGGTGAAGTACTAAAGTTCTTTGGCAGGGATCCTGGTTTCTCTCCTTATTTCTTTTTTAATAAAATACATTCAGCAATTTCATCAGCTTGATCTTGACAAGCAATTGCTGGATATACCAAAGTGGAGACTAAAATCTTTTGGTTACAGGTCTTTCACAGTGGCAGCCGCCAGAAAATGGAATGATATTCCGAAATCCATGAAAGACATTAAATTTTTGAATACGTTTAAATCTCAGCTCAAAACATATTGTTTAAGAAGTATTTTTGATTTTTATTATAATTTAATTTCATCGTTTATTTACATTGACCTATCATTTGTATTGTATAAGCGCTTTGAGCATACTCCACAGTGTGGATTAAGTGCTATATAAATGTTCCTATTATTATTGGACAGTAAAATGTTTCCAAATGAATGAGGATGCCTTGTTCTTTTATGATGCCTATATTCAGTCTTTCCTCTGTATCACTGTAACTCTAATATGCATAAAACAACACTTCAAACCTCATATATACATGTAGAAAGGAATAGCATGAAATGCATTCACATATTGCCTCAAAAAGAACAATAGACCCTTTGTCTTGCAGACTTCCTGTCTGGTCTATGAGTCATCAGCATGACATTGAGATTGGGATCACTGTTTTTCTTAAGTATCTTACTTGGCTACAATGAAACTTGAACTTCTGAATGGTAAAATTTAGGTAGTAGGACCAATCCAGATGTCATTGAAATATTGAATGATGGCTGAAAGTTTTTAAACATTATCAAATGTTTTGAGATGCAATTATAGTAAAGAGCCTAGGCTACAGCCTGTAGAAGCATGTATAACTTATTATACTTTTATTAGATGGGGAATCTAATCCCCTCACCCCACCCCTCCCCTCCCCCCAAAAAAGTATTAAGTATGGCTTAGAATTTTAACAGTCCATTTATGATGATAAATGAAGAGGATAGACAGTTCTCTTTAGGTGCACAGTAATTTTTGCCACAATTTTTAGACATTGCCCGTTGTTTTCATACTTTAATATCTTGATAGGGCTGAGACAATCACGCAAAATCACACTTTTCTTAAAACAGTACCCAGAATCTTTCCTCTTATTAATATCTTCAAATTTTGCCTGAATTTCCAAATTTGGTACATCTTAGGATTAATCCAGAACTTTCACTAATTTTGATTTGATTTCATCACAATATGCCCAATAATTGATATTTTCCAAAAAATGTGGGCTGCTAGCCATTAGTAGCCAACTTGACAATCCCCTGCCCCCACCCCTTTCCCTTTGTTTCTTAAGATTATGACAATTGTGGTAAGCAATGAAAAATCCGGTTCCGGCCGGATTTTAACCTGGATCCGGCAAAATCCGGTTCCGGCCGGATCCAAAAATTTGGATCCGGTACATCCCTATTATGGAGTGACTAAACCTTAGCCTGTATTCTTGTTATCTTATGTTAACTTACTTTTTGGATATTCTTATATCAATTAGTCTAAATAATATAATTTTCCAAAAAAACTTTTCCAAAATCTTTACCTATTTAGCACCACGATGGGATAAAGTTCTCAGAGATTCATATTTTTGTCGCTATTTTCTAGTCACCACATGTTTGTTATTAATTATTCAACGTCCGCAATAAGTTTCAGAATGTTCCACTAAACTGCAACTTAATGATTTGCCGACAACATTTTTTTTGTTCATATAATTTTATTAAACAGTTTTGGTAAAATAAAAAACTGTCCGAAAACAAATAGATAAAACATCAAGAAATGTTTAGAATCTATAATTGTACTTTACAAGTATTATCTTAATTTTTTTTTTAAATGATCTAAAACATATTACCCCCACTAAAATGTTATAGCCCCGATGGCAGTGTTTTGAACTTTGACCGTACTTTGGAGTGCTTATCAGATGATTTTTACGGAAGGAAAAGTAGTCCAAAATACGTCAATAAAAGTAACTAAAATCACCTTAAAGACATCGATATTAACCATCGTGGGTGAAAAAAAAGGTAAAATGGTTTCGTTTTTATAAAGATCTTCAAACTGAGATTTTCCTATACTATTAACACCTTGCTTAAAACAGTACAGGAGGGTATAGGATTTTGTAGTATCCTTGGATGGCCAGTCATCACCAACGGCAGCCATACTAATATGGCTGGCATCAGTCTGACGGTACTACGGGGAGTACTAGTGTAGGCCTATGCATCCACAATACCCAAATAGAGCAGATCTCCAATAGAGCAGATCTTCAAATTGACCGATTTGGGTATGTGCCCTTGTTAATTGAAAAGTGGCGCCACACACTAATCAACGGTCATTGGGATTTAACAAAAAAAGTTCCCAGATTTTTCTGAGAGCCTTTATTTTTGATATCAAAATCAACCCCCTTCTCTCTGAAAAATGAAACACATTTACTTCAGTTTGTTTCTAGTTGCAGGCGTAAAATTTAGAGAGAAACAACAAAAATAAATGGTCAAAATTAGAATGGAATAAAAAAAAAGATACAAAAAGCAACAATTTTTTTGGCAGTTTTTTTTTCAAAATCGTGAAACACTCTAAGAATACGTGTAATACTGGTGCATGTGCATGCACATATGAAATGTATTATGCCTCGCAATTAGCGTGCACAATATTTTGAATAGCTTATCCTCGTGACACATATTACGCATATGGCGTTATACACGTTGGGATTACAACACTCAAACAGTGCAATCTAATTCCTGGGCTTTATATACGCCCGTGAAAAAGGCGTATAAAATTTTTTTCGCCCGTGTTGTTCTTTCTCTAACTTGTGTACACTTGCGTATGCATAACAATGCTCAGCGTAGAAAATTCAGTTCTACACAAGAATTTTACTGTAAAAGACCACGGAGCTAATACTTCCGGAAAATAACGTTTTTTGATACATTTCTAGCAATAGCTTTTACTCAGTGATATCATTTTTTGATTCGGGAACGTCTCTTTAATACGGAGGACTAAGTTTTTTAGTTTGTAGCGATCAGAAGTAAAAGTTTGTTGTTTTGGTGATGTTGCATAATATTGCAACATCATTGTATTGAGATGTAGGCTCACTATTACTGTGTTAGTTACTAGCTAAGATATTGATCTTTTGAGTAATGAAAGCAAAATTAGGAAAAATTGTACAAATATATGCAAATTAAGCAATTTTTGGCTACATTTGGTCAACAATTGGGCCAATCTTTAAACAAGTGTAATTTCTTGTGAATATCGAAAACAGAGGTTTGTGTTACACATTTAGATTCTTTGAAAAATTTCCTTTTCAATGATGCTAATCTACGATTTTTAGATTTAAGCTAGAAGGGAAAGATAACAAAACACTAAAAATAATTTTAGCCAAATGACCCCCAAAAACCGCAGCAGAAAATTTACAGTGCGGTAATCTCAACGGAAGCTCGAATCTGGTGAGCATGTGTGCTACTACGTCTTGATAACTGCTACACCATGTAGTCATTGTTGACTTGAAGGTAAAATTTAATTCTTATTGCTTTGGGTCAAATAAAGAGGGTATGCCTTTATTTAGATAACAAATGAATGAAAATTTCAAGCAGCTTCAACGAAGCATGGGTGATGTAGTGTTTTGGTACAGTAATTTTTTGAAAAAAATAGTGGCAAAAATAGCAAAAATTCATGAAATTTCCCCAGAAAAAAAAAAGATTGCAGATAGGTATAATACAAATTTGACCAGAAATCAATACTATCATGACTTACGACTTGCGTGTTTGATTTTAAAGCAAAAGTGTGATCTTGAAGTTTGGTAAGTTTTTTTTAAAAATCATTAATTTTAAGGCATTTTTTTAATTTGCTCTATTTAAACCTTTTTCTCTCAAACATTTTCAACATAATCCTCATCAAAATGTTACATTTTCTGAAAGAACTATTCAAGCTCTTTCAAATGATACCAGGATTACTCATACAAAACTTTGGTAAGGTCCAGAATTTATTTTTAGAAAAAGGTGGTTTGAAAACGGTGATATTATTGCTAGTAGTAGGATATTGCTTAAATTTGAGTATTCCGTTATGGGTGAAAATATGCAAAGATTTCTGCAGAAGTGGACACTACACTACGCTTTAAGATATGTACACACAATACATGTGTTTTCAAACATCCAAAATATCTTTTCTATGATATTTCCATCAGATTTATGACAATTTCATGCATAAACACCACCCAAGCGAACATAGAGATTTTGACCTTTGAAAGGTGACCGATTCTACACAGGCTGTAATGGTAAACTGCTTTGTTTTCACTGACAAACTGGTTATTCAGATTTACTATAAAAAAAACACTATAAAACAAGTGCAAAAAAAGATTTACACACGTTATTGTGATGTCATCGCAAATACGCGACTTCAGGATTTCAGTAACCTTAAGGTCATTTCAGTACAGAAGTTCTGACACGTCATACCTTACACACTACACATGCGGACAAATTAAAGCTACAGTACAGTACACTGGTTTTCCACCAGATTTGTGCAATTTAGCTAATTAAATGTTGCGATTTGTTTTTGGAGTATGAAAAGGATTTTCATGCAATTAAGACACTTTTTGTTGTAGGTCTTATAGTTGAAAAAAGTCACTCAGGTTAAAATCGCTTGTCCTTCAGCACATAATAGCCATAGAACAATCTGAATGTGGTGCCCTTGCATAAAAAAATTGATACGATTTTG
Organism: Chiridota heheva; assembly: GCA_020152595.1. NCBI lineage: Eukaryota > Metazoa > Echinodermata > Holothuroidea > Apodida > Chiridotidae > Chiridota > Chiridota heheva. Next base: position 315,164 of record JAIGNY010003348.1, read on the forward strand.
TTCTTCCGAAAAAGTAAATAAATTAAAAGTGAAATGACAGCAATACATTTTTAGTACTATTAGTTAAAATTTGAGATTTTCTGTGATTTGTTTTCTTCTCAGTATGCAAAGCACAAACCTAGAGGAGTATAAATTTAAATTCATGAATGAGCCTGATATAGTGAATGCATTCCTGCAAGATTTGCCGTTTGAGCTCACAAAGTTGCATCTCTCACTGAGCACACAGAGAAATTTTGTTTCGTTAACAATCAGAAGGTTTTGCATGTAATCACTCTGCCACAAAATCTATTTTTCGTAGTTTTAGGTAAGACTTAAAGAGAGTTAGTCATGATTTTTGAAGACTGACACGTCCAGGCCCTATGCATTACTGTGCAGTGCATACACTTCTGTACTGAAATGACCTCGAGGTCACCGAACCTAGCAGATCCTTAAGAGACCCCAGAGGTCTGCTAGGACATTCTGCAGTCCGTCACATAATTCACAGACTGCGGAATGGCCCTAGCAGATCCCTGGGAGACCCAGATGTCTGCTAGGGCATTCCGCAGTTCGTCATGTAATTCACAGACTGCGGAATGGCCCTAGCAGATTCCTGGGAGACCCCAGAGGTCTGCTAGGGATTTCTGCAGTCGGTCACGTAATTCACAGACTGCGGAATGGCCCTAGCAGATCCCCGGGAGACCCCAGGGGTCTGCTAGGGCCGTTCCGCAGTTTGTCATGAAATTCACAGACTGCGGAATGGCCCATATGTGTAGAGACAGCATAATTAGCTAAATTGTTTTAAAGATAATCATTTTGCAGCATTTTAAATTCTCAGGCATCAATATTCTATTAGATCTGTAATGTATGGGTAGGCCAATCATGCCTCTACCTATTTTAGATATCAAAGGATCATTTCTTTATCAATTGTAAAAAAAGGGTTAAGTACTGTATTCGACGTATTAAGCACCCGAGGCACTTACGAAAATAGAATTGCACCATTTTTAGGCCCAAAGTTTCTTCCTAATGAGTGCCATGCTCCAAAGCTGCGCACAGTGTGCTATTTGAACTGCATTGTGTGAACTAGTTCTATACTAGCCCCACCTACAACCACAGAATGATTGTGAACATCAGGCACAAAATGAGCAGATAATGTAACAAAACTTATTTCAAATCTTCAAATTAATTAAATAAATTATGTTATTAGTAAAGAAATTGTTGAGTGGGTGCTTATTAGAGCAGGGGCCTAATACGTCAAACACGGTTATTGATTTTTTTTATATAGTATTGGTATTTGAGCCCTACAGATTATGGAACTGGAAGATATTGTCATCATCATGATTAATGCTAGATGGTGCAGTATAATTCAAATGCAACTGGAATAGTTTTCATAGTAATGACATCTTGGTCCTTGCTTTGAAGTTTATTTACGGCAGTGTAGTTTATTAAACAGACAAAGGAAATGATCATGATGAACATTTGTGCTCTCCCAAATAATAGGAGTCAATCTTGGTTTGCTTTCTTTTGCTTACAGCCTGAAAAAACTTTTGGGAGATTATGTCTGTAGCTGGTCATGCAGAAATACATTTGCATTTACAACAATTGGAACGCTAAAAAACACAGAGGAGAGAGAGACATACAGACCACAGATTCATATTATTGATCCTGACAGGCCCTGGGAATTATGCAGGTATGTGACTTTTATTTAATTGGAAGTACCCTTGTAGGCCATTAGGACTTTGGTCACAGAAAATGCTTGGTTACCTTTAAGATAGACTTTCAAAATCCAAGTTTTGATGCTTTAGAACTTTAGATTCCAAGATGGCTGATCAACTTTGTCAGTTATTTCATGGATGCAAAATTTCAAATTGATCCATTTTGATCTTGAGTGGATTTGTTTGGCTTTATAGAAGATATTAAGTCTCATATAATTATTATTTCATATGATAGAGGATACAAATCTAAACCAACTACCTAAAACAGCAAGTCAAAATCTAATTTCTATCTCAAGTTATTTATCTTTAAAGTCAACAGTTGGAGGCTGCCATTTTGCTCAGTTCTGTATTGAAATCTTGTATATGATGACATTATTTCCCCAACAGAGACTAAGGAATGTAATGTATTTCTTTATAATTGTATATTATGTTTTTATTTCAAAATAATGTGACACAAAGTTTTAACAGTATGTTTTGATAATCTCATGTGTAAACAAAAATGTCCTTGACCCTTAAAAAAAGAAAACAATTTTTCATGGGCTAGAAAACTTGAGGTAGATTATAAAGAAATACAAAGCATTCCAACATCCTACTGGGCTGATGACATCATAATCTGCATGTTTTTAACTAAAAATAATGGCTCCAATGGTACTATTTAGTAGTAGCATTAAAGTTTTTAATAATTACACAAAATATGTTAGGTTTCTCCGGGAGTTATGAAACTTGGTCAGAAGATTTGTTATTTTTAATTCTATGATATGAAATAATGATTATGTCAGACTTTATGTCTCCTTAAAATTTTTCATTGAACTTTTTAGTGAGGATAGACTACAGACATAGTAAAGTTCATTAGACAATTTGGTGAGAGTTTGGCTTAAATACAGATACACCTTTTAATTGCAGTTACAAATACCCTTTTAGAATCTGTCCATAGTGCTTTAGGTACATTGTGAGATAACAGGATTTGAAGTTTTTTCCATGTAAATTGTACACTTAAATATGACAAGGATTATCACATAATTTGTATGTATTGTGTTTCAAATTCATTGTTACTTTTATGGGAGATCATTGCACAGGATTTAAAGCAATTGATTCGATTTAGAAATGACTCAGAAATGTCATTTTTGCATTCACAATTTCTTGTAACTTAAAAATACAGAAAGCTGCAAGGTTATGATTTTCACTTTGAGTCTTTTTCAATCTTTTTATCACTTCTGAACTTTATCAATTCTGAACTCTATCGATTATTGCACATTTCATTTGGGTGACTGTTATTTATGGTACAATTTCTCTTTGGTTGAAATAACATACTGTAAGTATTCTACTTTCTTGAGAGGAAATGTATGGGTGGTCAATCGCATAACTTTCATTTGCACATGTAGTTATATATTTGTAATTCATATCCAGCATCAGTGGAAACCACAAAGATTTGATCACAGTCCTGGAGTGGGAACCAAGCGGCATGCGGCTCCTGTCAGGGGATGTCGATGGAAGAGTACTGCTATGGCAGATGAGAAACCATCTTATGAACGACTGGCAATGTAAAGAGGAGAGTTACATACCAGGGGAACCAATCATGGCGCTGGAATGGCTACATTCCGTTGGCAAGGTAAGCATCATGGTCATAGTGCTGAGAAATTCCTTTTAAAGGAATATTCCATCCCATGAATTTTTTATTTTCATTTATGTGTAAAGGACTATTAAAGAAACAAATTTGTGAGAAAACAAGGTTGGTACCTTATTTCATTTCGGAGTTACAGCTTGTCAAAGATTTCCTCAGTGTGTTGATAAGTGACCTTGCAGTGTAAAGTATGATGTCATAATCGCAGATCCAAGATAGTTCTTTATGTATTTCTATAAAGGAAAATAAATATTTTCTTTCGTTTAGAGTGGGCAAAGCAAGTTCTTGTTAAGTGCATGTTATATCTCCATAATTTACCTAAACATGTTTCCAATAATTTTTTCAAAGAAATACATAAAGAAATATCTTTGATCTACAAGTAAGATGACATTATTACACTTTACAGTGCAAGGTCACTTTTCAAAACACTGGTGAACTCTTTGAAGTGCAATAACTCCTAAGCGAAATAAGATGTCATCATGGTTTTTACACCAATTTAATAGTCCTCTACCATATATATCAAAACGAAATTTCACAGGAATATTCCTTTTATGCAATAGTTAAGTGGTCAGTTATGTCCATCTTGTATGGTAGCGGACAAAACAACAAACAGTCCAGTGTAGAAAATACTTATGTATCTAATCCCATTGTGAAGATAACGTATAATTCCTAATAAATGCCCCCTATAATAACCTCTCCCCCCCACCATGTTTTTTTGCAGTGACAATTGTAATGTCACACATAAATTGATTGGTAATATTGTCATTTATATAAAAAGTGTGATTTAACAAGGCTTCAACCAAACTCATTTATAAACTGTAAAACTGCCTGAAAAGTACACAGTTCAAAGAGTTGAACTTGCTATGCACACAAGAACTGACTGAAAAATTATTTGATGAGCAAAATTGATTGTGCCAAAAAAGGGGAACAAATCAAAAAAAAAAGTGAATAAAAGGTTTCAACAGAGGTAAAGTTCAGCATAGTTACAAACTGATTGCGGCTATTTCGAAGAAGCAGGTGATAATATACTTTCAAAAAAAAATTACAGTCAGAACGAAGCCCTAGTTCTGGCTTACGGCAAAATACACCGGGAGAGGTGGGTTTAATCATAATGAGCGTGTACCATTACTTTACTTCTAGACAATGATTTTTTGTATTTTGTACATGGAATTGATCAATCGTACTTAAAAAATAATTTTTCATGGTTTAGAAAGCAAAAATGAAGCATTTCAGCCAAGGGGTTCATACATTTCATATATTAGTTTGAGATTTTTTTAAATTTTACTTGCGGTTCCATAAGTACATTTGAAATTTATCCTCAAGTAAGCGCCTCCTGGTTTTTGAAAATGAAATGCCCTTGGGGCATTTATTAGGGAATATACGGTATTGAAGTCTGCAGTTGTCACAATTTTAATGAAAGCTGTTGGTGTAGAACCTCTGTTTTACAAGAGTGACATTTAATCTTTACTGTTGTAACATTTGTTAATGCAGTTTAATGAAAATTTACTTCACTTTATTCTGACTGATTTAAAATATTAAAACAATTTCCTCTGGTTGTGAATCAAAGTAAATTGCAAACTGTTCCAACCCACCCTCCCGATAAAGATGCCTGAAAAATTCCATCTGTCTCCTTGTGATGGCATTGAGTAGGGACCTGTCCATGCCTGAAGCTATCAAGACATTATTTGTTTTCCTTTCTGTCCAAGATATTTTCAACATTTTCCTAATGAACCACATTTTCATAGCTTCTAATCTTTTCTTGATGTCACTGGTAATTGTCCAGCATTCACAGCCATAGAAAAGAGTTGACCATACAAATGCCTTCAAGACACAGACTTTCGTGTCCATTCCAATATTTCTATTCTTTAGAATTGGATTCATTTCTGTAAACATGTCTTTGGCAATTGCAATGCGTTTTCTAACTTCGTTAATGCACCGACTATCTGATGTTAGTGTGTAGCCCAAGTACTTAAACTGTTGTACTTGTTTAACCCTTACTCTACCAGCACTTTTTTTGAAAATGCGCTCGGGAGGCGGGGCCAAAGACGGGACACCCAAAACGGCGATAATATTGCCGCGTGGTAGAGTAAGGGTTAATCAAGACATGATTATTGAAGGGTCCTCTGTCTTCCAGGCAGAAAAGTCGGGCCCCTTCCGCTTTCGGGACCCGCTGGGCCGCCCACCGGGATCATGCTGCCTATATTTTCGGGTTGGCGATATGTCGCGGGTTGATTAACCCTTACTCTACCAGCACTTTTTGAAAATGCGCCGGGAGGCGGGGCCAAAGACGGACACCCAAAACGGTGATAATATCGCCGCTTGGTAGAGTAAGGGTTAATCAAGGCGTGATTATTGAAGGGTCCTCTGTCTTCCAGGCAGAAAAGTCGGGCCCCTTCCGCTTTCGGCCCCGCTGGGCGCCCACCGATCATGCTGCCTATATTTTCGGTTGGCGATATGTCGCGGGTTGATTAACCCTTACTCTACCAGCACTTTTTGAAAATGCGCTCGGGAGGCGGGGCCAAAGACGGGACACCCAAAACGGCGATAATATCGCCGCGTAGTAGAGTAAGGGTTAATCAAGGCGTGATTATTGAAGGGTCCTCTGTCTTCCAGGCAGAAAAGTCGGGCCCCTTCCGCTTTCCGGGACCCGCTGGGCCGCCACCGGGATCATGCTGCCTATATTTTTGGGTTGGCGATATGTCGCGGGTTGATTAACCCTTACTCTACCAGCATTTTTTTGAAAATGCGCTCGGGGAGGCGGGCCAAAGACGGGACACCCAAAACGGCGATAATATCGCCGCGTGGTAGAGTAAGGGTTAAATATTTCTTCTTGGCTTTGTACACTACATAATGGGTTTATGGCTTTTTTTGAAACCACCATACATTCTGTTTTCTTTACATTTAGAGACAGCCTTATTTTCCCTTTCCTCTGCAACTTTATCCAGAAAAGACTGCAGTTTTTTTCTGACTCTGCTATAAGTACCGTGTCATCTGCATAGCATAGGTTATTCATATTATAGCCTCCAACTTTCAGCCCCTCAAGACTGTTGATGTTACGAAGTATTGTTTCACTGTAAATGTTGAAAAGATCTGGTGACAAAACACACCCCTGCCGGACTCCTCTTCAAATTCCCTAAATTCACTGCAATCTCCTTCAAGTCTTATTGCTGCCTCCTGGTCCCAGTATAGGTTTCTTATAACTCTTAAGTCATTTCCGTCATTGTTCATATTACTGAGTATTTCAAAGAGATACTTCATGTTTGACTTTGTCAAAGGCGTTGAAGTAATCAATAAAACATAAATGTAAATCTTTCTGTACTTCTATGCACCTTTCCGTGATCATTGGTAGTGTAAATATTGCATTCCTAGTGCCTTTGTCCACAACAAAACCAAATTGTGTTTCTGAAATTTCTGGCTGGATACTATTTCTCATCCTGGACATTAAAACACGAAGCAAGATCTTGGTAATATGGCTCATCAAGCTAATGGTCCAGTGTAGCTCGCATTCTGTTGCACCTGGTTTCTTGGGTAAGGTTATGAAGATAGATTTGCTCATATTTGATGGTATCTCTCCTGTATCATATATCACATTTAAAAGCCTAGTTATAGTTTCAATGCCTACATCATCAAGAGCCACACAAACTTCAATTGGCATTTAGTCAGGTCCTGATGCTTTGCCATGTTTCATGCTACTGATGGCTCTTTGCACTTCCTCCTTTAGTATTGATGGGCCCTCCATGTTCTTTTTAATGGTAGGTTTTTCTCCTCTGGTATCTTCAAAGAGTTCTTCGATGTATTCTAACCATCTGTGTAGGATGTCCTCTTTGTCCATGAGGGTGGTACCACCTTTTGATTTAATGCAACCTGTCTGTGTACAGGTACATTTTGCTGTTAGTTCTTTGACTTTTTCATGCATGTATTTACTTTTTATGTTACGTGTATTCTCAATTTCTTTGCACTGTTGATTGATCCAGGTTTCTTTGTCTTCATTGCATGCTTTCTTTACTACTCTGTTTATTTCATGATATCTTTCATCATCATCCTTTGCTAAACATCTTGTTTCCATTAAGTCTAGGATTTCTTAGGTCATCCACTTTTTGTGATCCTTCTTTGCCTGTTTTGGAATCTGCTCACTCATTGCTTCTGTATTCTGAATCTTTAATTTTTTACCACATTTCATCAGCCTCAGTGAGGCTTCTCAGAACTTGGAATTTGTTCTTCACTGAAACTAAGAATTGCTCTTTTATGTCTGGTTCAGTTTTTAACAGGTTGATCTGTAATTTTGGTTCCTGTTTAGGTTTCTTAAGTGATCTAAATTTTACTTAAATTTTACGTTTGACAGGAATATGATCACTGTCACAATTAGCACCGGGCATTGACTTAGCTGTTTTGACCAAATTTTAAAACCTTTTTTGAATCAGTATGAAATCAATCTGATTTCTGACTCTTGTCTCCTGGGCTCTTCCATGTCCAACGTCTTCTTTGGTGGTTTTCTAACCAAGTGTTGGCAATTATGAAGTCATGTTCTCTGCATCATTCAACCAGTCTTTCTTCACAGTCATTTATTTCTCCTAGTCCGAATGGTCTGATAATATCTTCCACTTTGCAGTTTCCAACTTTGGCATTGAAATCGCCCATCACAATCTCTAGGTTCTGTAATTTGACTTGATGTTTGGCCTTTTCTACTTCTTTATAGAATTTGTCTATTTCTGTTGTTTCATATTCAGCTGTTGGCTCATATACCTGAATAATGCCAATGTTAAATGGTGTACCTTGTATTTTCACCACTATGACATGATCAGATATTGGCCAGAACCCTTTGATACATCTCGCAGTTGCAGAATCGAACAAGATACCGACTCCTTTTTGGTGTTGGTCTCCTCCAGAATACACCAGGGTGTAACCGTCTGATGTTAAAGACCCAGTACCCTTCCAACTAACTTCTGAGAGACCTAGTATATTGATATCCATCCTTTTCATTTCCTGCTTTATGTTGTCTAGTTTACCTTTCTGCATCATTTTTCTCATGTTCCATGTTACTATAGTTTTTGGCAAACTGTTACGGCTAGTCATTGGATGACGATTGGGTGCCACCTGCCACACATGGCTGTCCCTACTGAGCGGGAAGTTCCATTTTGGAACTCTTATTCTGTGTTTGGAGTGCATGATTATACTTGGGAAAATACAGCAGTGGTTTCCCCTTACCTTCTACAGTTTTGCATACATGTCCCAGCTGTCACGCTTGCTTGTCCTGGCTGTCAGGATAGAGTTATGGAAATAAAATGGAAATCTGTGGGAAGATTAAGATAAATTTCATACCACACATACTACAACTTGTTATCTATATATTTCATTATGTAGTTTGTAGATAGACCTTCAGGCGAGATAGCAATATACAATTTAAACACATCTTTTAAAATCTTGTCTATTTTTTTGTCCTGCTGTCACATGTGGATTACTTGTAAATGCATTGTAGTAGGTTTATGAATATTTGGTCATAGATAGGATAGTACTCATCAACCTTCATTCATGTGTTATGATAGTAAATGACTTTTCTATTCAAATTTTCCTAGATGGTTGTTTGAATGTAAGGAAATTTTATCAAATGTCCCAGCTGTCACAGTGGAATTACCCATTATTGTTTTGATTTATGCATATTCATTTTCATATGTTTTTCTGGTTTTGTGTTGTTACAGATTTGTTACTCTATCGACAAGCTTGATACATCAAGCTGGTTTGATTCGTATACTCACGTCCCTTTCAAGCCAAGCTTACAAATGATGGGGAGCAGCCCAGCCAAGGCTGGATTGCTGTCACCATGCAAGGAATGGTGAGTCAACTTCTTTCAAATTGCCCTAGAACTTGTATTCTTGTAGTGAAACACCTTTTGGAGTTTTGTGTCCGAAGACCATAAGGTACGACTGAGATGCTGAAGATTTAAGGATCAATTCTAACAACGACATAACTTGCAATTTCCCCACATATTTGTAGATTTATTGCATGAGATTAAGGGCAGAGTTTGGTCATCTGCATCCCACCTGCTATCTACTTAGGGAAAAGTGACCAATGGATGGGTGATGCTCACTGTCCATGACTTCTCGAAAAGAGCAGAGTGAAAACGGGGTGTTCCTCGACTTCGCTTCAAATAAAGAAAAAGGCATTGACATCTTGGTGTTTTTACCCCAATAATCGTTGTTGCTGTATTCCCTCTAATGGGAGGATTGTTGCAAACCATTTGCTATGGGGCAATTCCATGCCACTTGGGCTAAAAATACAAATACAATATATTTATCTCAAAAGTGTTTTAAAACTATGTCTGATATATCATTTTTTAAAAAAAAAAAAAAGGGAAGAGAATTACTTCATTTAAGCTTAGAACAAGGTCAATGACTTTGTATACCACAATATGCTATATCTGATCACTTCCTACTTTAAGGCATATTTTGGTTACAATTTATGTACAATTAAGTTTAAAACAATTTTCATATCATTAGTGCAAGTTATTTCATTGGTTTTGCATAATATTTATGCTGCTACAAAGTTTTCTCTAGATAATGTCCCAGCTGTCATGCTAGCTTGTCCTGGCTGTCAGGATAGAGTTATGGGAAAGAATTTGAAATCTGTGGGAAGATTAAGATAGTTTTCATACCACATGTACTACAACTTGTTATGTATAGATTTCATTAGGTAGTTTGTTGATAGACCTTTAGGTCAGATAGCAATTACAATTTAAAGAAAAGTTTTAAAATCTTGTCTTTTTTGTCCCGGCTGTCACATCAACATTTTTTGTGGATTACTTGTAAATGGAATGTAGTAGGTTTATGAAAATTTGGTCATAGATACATGTAGTGACTCTCAACCTTCATTCATAATTTGGTCATAGATACATGTAGCTCTCATCAACCTTCATTCATAATTTGGTCATAGATACATAAAGTACTCATCAACCTTCATTCATAATTTGGTCATAGATACATGTAGCGCTCATCAACCTTTATTCATAATTTGGTCATAGATACATGTAGCACTCATCAACCTTCATTCATAATTTGGTCATAGATACATGTAGCGCTCATCAACCTTCATTCATAATTTGGTCATAGATACATGTAGCACTCATTGACCTTCATTCATAATTTGGTCATAGATACATGTAGCACTCATCAACCTTCATTCATAATTTGGTCATAGATACATGTAGCACTCATCAACCTTCATTCATAATTTGGTCATAGATACATGCTCTCATCAACCTTCATTCATAATTTGGTTATGATACTCATCAACCTTCATTCATAATTTGGTCATAGATACATGTAGCACTCATCAACCTTCATTCATAATTTGGTCATAGATTCATGTTGCACCCATCAATCTTCATTCATAATTTGGTCATAGATACATGAAGTACTCATCAACCTGCATTCATAATTTGGTCATAGATTCATGTAGCACTCATCAACCTTCATTCATAATTTGGTCATAGATTCATGTTGCACTCATCAATCTTCATTCATAATTTGGTCATAGATTCATGTAGCACTCATCAACCTTCATTCATAATTTGGTCATAGATTCATGTTGCACTCATCAATCTTCATTCATAATTTGGTCCAAGATACTTGTAGCACTCATCAACCTTCATTCATAATTTGGTCATAGATTCATGTTGCACTCATCAATCTTCATTCATTATTTGGTCATAGATACATGTAGCACTCATCAACCTTCATTCATAATTTGGTCATAAATACATGTCGCACTCATCAACCTTCATTCATAATTTGGTCATAAATACATGTTGCACTTATCAATCTTCATTCATAATTTGGTCATAGATACATGAAGTACTCATCAACCTTCATTTATAATTTGGTCATAGATTCATGTCGCACTCATCAACCTGCATTCATAATTTGGTCATAGATTCATGTTGCACTCATCAATCTTCATTCATAATTTGGTCCAAGATACTTGTAGCACTCATCAACCTTCATTCATAATTTGGTCATAGATTCATGTTGCACTCATCAATCTTCATTCATAATTTGGTCATAGATTCATGTAGCACTCATCAACCTTCATTCATAATTTGGTCATAGATTCATGTTGCACCCATCAATCTTCATTCATAATTTGGTCATAGATACATGAAGTACTCATCAACCTGCATTCATAATTTGGTCATAGATTCATGTAGCACTCATCAACCTTCATTCATAATTTGGTCATAGATTCATGTTGCACTCATCAATCTTCATTCATAATTTGGTCATAGATTCATGTAGCACTCATCAACCTTCATTCATAATTTGGTCATAGATTCATGTTGCACTCATCAATCTTCATTCATAATTTGGTCCAAGATACTTGTAGCACTCATCAACCTTCATTCATAATTTGGTCATAGATTCATGTTGCACTCATCAATCTTCATTCATAATTTGGTCATAGATACATGTAGCACTCATCAACCTTCATTCATAATTTGGTCATAAATACATGTAGCACTCATCAACCTTCATTCATAATTTGGTCATAAATACATGTTGCACTCATCAATCTTCATTCATAATTTGGTCATAGATACATGAAGTACTCATCAACCTTCATTTATAATTTGGTCATAGATTCATGTCGCACTCATCAACCTGCATTCATAATTTGGTCATAGATTCATGTTGCACTCATCAATCTTCATTCATAATTTGGTCCAAGATACTTGTAGCACTCATCAACCTTCATTCATAATTTGGTCATAGATTCATGTTGCACTCATCAATCTTCATTCATAATTTGGTCATAGATTCATGTAGCACTCATCAACCTTCATTCATAATTTGGTCATAAATACATGTTGCACTCATCAATCTTCATTTATAATTTGGTCATAGATACATGAAGTACTCATCAACCTTCATTTATAATTTGGTCATAGATTCATGTCGCACTCATCAACCTGCATTCATAATTTGGTCATAGATTCATGTTGCACTCATCAATCTTCATTCATAATTTGGTCCAAGATACTTGTAGCACTCATCAACCTTCATTCATAATTTGGTCATAGATTCATGTTGCACTCATCAATCTTCATTCATAATTTGGTCATAGATTCATGTAGCACTCATCAACCTTCATTCATAATTTGGTCATAGGTACATGTTGCACTCATCAACCTTCATTCATAATTTGGTCATAGATAGGATAGTACTCATCCACCTTCATTCATGTGTTATGCTAGTAAATGACTCCTCTATTCAAATTTTTTTTGAAGGATATTTAAATGTAAGAAAATTTTATCAAATATCCCGGCTGTCATGGTGGAATTGCCCTATGATTGTCATCAGAAGAATGTTTGCGAAGTATGGTGTTATCAGTCAATAAAGCAGTTAAATATTCAATAAAATATTGCACATTTCTATGGACGTCTAGACTTGAATAGTAAAATGATGATTGAAAATATTTTACATTTTGGATGGGAAAGTCTTTCCTTTTCTGAAAGTGCTCTTCATTTAATGAGTTATGACTGATTTAAGTTTGAGAATTTATCAATGCAAAAATAGATTGTAATTAAAAATTAAAAATGAATAAGAAACAAAAGTATCTGCAAAGGTAAGAAAGTACCTACAGTAGGTCACCCAGTTTAGACATCAACAATTTGTATATTGATTCCTGAAAATTGTTGTAAAGCTCAAAAGAAGTGGGTGAAAATGGTAAATGGTAAAATTGTATCAAATGTCCCGGCTGTAACAGTGGAATTGTCTTATGATTTTTATCAGAAGAAAGTTATCGAAGTATGGTGTTATCAGTCAATAAAGCAGTTAAATATCTAACATTTCAATATTGCACATTTGAATAGTAAAATGATAATTGGAAATAATTTGAATTTTGGATAGGAAAGTCAAGCAAGTCCATCTTATATGCAAGGGGCAAGCAAGTCCATTTTATATGATTAGAAGACTTCAAAAGAAACAAAATAGTAAAGAAAGCTTCCAAAAATCTTATTCTGTTAAGGAGATGTCCAATGTTGATGATTTTAGCTTTTGCTATGTTATAGATTTAAAAACAATTGTGCTAATTTAGTGATTTACATTTACTACCATTATTATAAGGTTACAAACTCAAGCTTTGCATGAATTTGACAATTTAACCAAACCAGTTGCTCTTATTGGGAATCTAACAGCTTCACATTAAAGACAGATTAGGGGAGTGGGGCCATGGATCCCTTGCCATTTGGTTCATCATCCAATATTTTCATCCTTTGTCATGTCACCAGTGGTTTAGTGAAAGGGGGAGGGGAGGAAGGAAGGGGGGGGGGGGGTTGCCAAAGGAAATATTTGGATGTTCTAGCATATTTTCTTTTTACTATTTTACATTTGTCGACCTCCTGGCTACACCCATGTGTGACAATGGTAATATTTTATTTTATGCATTTCTTGTCCAGGTGTCTGTTACTATCATCAACATCAAAGGAACCACAACATCATCCGTGAGGCTGTCTAAGGTGAAGCATGTCCACGTGGCAGTGGCTGACATTGCATACCAAAGTTGTAAGTGTTTTTAATGACATATGGACATAAAGCTTTTTACTAAGTTGATTGAAAAAGTATTACAATCTGAGCACATTAATTTTTTTATTGTGGAAAAAGCACTTTTAGTTTTTGAGTTATGACTGATCAAAGTTAGATCAGTCTTTAAAGGATTAGTTCAGGGGTCAAGCAAGTCATATCGTATAAGAAGAGGTCAAGCAAGTCATATCATATATGAAGAGGTCAGGCAAGTCATATCTTATATGAAAGAGGACTTCAAAAGAAACAAAATAGTGAAGATAGCTTTCAATAATCTTATTCCGTTAAGAAGATATCCAAGTTTAAAGTTTAGTATCATTTGTATAGAAACGACTGAAATCAGACTAGTTGTGACATCATTGACTCAGATTCCTCAAAATCTTTATGTATTCTATCATATCATTTGCAATTGTAAAACATAATCTAGTAAGAGTATTTATAATTTACCATCCAAAGAAGGTTTGAGGAAAAATAATTCAAATAGTAAAAATAAATTTTCTTTAAAATACATTAACAATTGTTTAGAATGTGAGGATGATGATGCCAACTTTTCATAGTAGACTTACTACATCAGTCATTTCTACATAGATAAGACAGAGCTTTAAACTTGAATATCTCCTAAATGAAATAAGATTTTTAAAGGCTTTTTCACCATTTTGTTTCTTTTTAAGCCCTCTTTCATATAAGGTGACTTGCTTAACCCCTGAACTAATCATTTAATTTATGTTAAATTTGTGATGTATGACTGGTAAAGATCCATTTCTGTTAGTAATTTGTTCCTTTAGATTCTTACAGATCCTTATCTGGTAGAAGACACCTCTGTTCTTCTTGTACCAGCTCTTCTTCTGAATCATTTCAGATTTGTCTGGGATGCTTTGATGTTTTCAGTATAACTGTACTTATTGTGGGCAGCAAAAGTTCCAAAACTTTTGGTCAAAATTTGCTGCACCACTTTCAAAGAATTATGATAGACTTTTAGAAAACAAATGAATTACAAAAAAAAATGCCATGGTAATACATCACAAAATATGCAAAATAATGCCTGACATTAAAAATTGCCTTTAAAATGGTCACTGTTTAACAGATTTTGATCGGTTATCATACATGTCTACAGACCACGAGGCCCTGGGTTGATGCCTGGGTTGGGTAGACACACCAGTGCACCACAACTGGGTTATCAAAGGCCGTGGACATTGACTTGTTTGTCGATGTTATGTCTGTCCGTATGTCATACCTGTGTTCTCATCCGGGTGGTAGCATTTCGTGATAGCATTGTTACTATCATAACCAAATACGCAGGTGACGACCCCGTCATTGTGGTTGTGCGTTCACTCGTTGTTGTCGCAGATTTTGATAAAGTTTTTTGCTACTATGATCTGTTTTTAATAGATTTTAAAGCAATTTAAGTGATATTCCTTCTGCACGTCCATGTAAAACTGTACTATTTCATGATTGCTCAGGTAGATTGTAATGTAATATTCAATAGTGACTAGAGCATGGTGTGGAAGTTCAAATTAACAAGCAGATCCCATGTGCTCTGTTGGCCACCAAGATGACGTTTAGAATGTAACTTTCGGTTGATAATAATAACTTCTGAATGAGCAATGGTAGTAGACATTCTAACAATGATGGTGGAGCAAACAAAGGGAAAATGGAGGGGGTATTTACACATAGATAAAAGGAAACTGACTGTGAGGTGCTATGTTTCTAAAACTTCAAGAACACTTGATTTGAAATAATCAAAACATTTATAATACCCAAGATATTTCTAAACAGAGGCAAAGATGATGCATCTTTCGAGTTATAACACACTGCTTTTTTTTTCAAGGATTGCAGAGTAACTCTGATTGTTCCAATAATTCAGAGATAAAAAAATAAATGAAGAAAAAAAGGGAAAAGCTGATAGGTTCATAATACCTGTGAGTCGGACATGAAGGGAGCATCCACATTAAACATCTGCCTTTATTTACGTAAAGAACATGTGGTCGTATTAGTATTGAAACCCTTCCACAACCTATAAATGATTGATTGATTGATTGATTATCTTCAGGTCAGTTTACAATATATACGACAATATATATATATAGAAATCATAGCAAAATGTTTGTACAATATAATATTTAAAATATAACTTGTAGTGTTTTATGAGAGAAGATACATGTTTATAAGCTGAATCTTCATCAACCATGCACACATACAGTAGGTAAGATTTCAGGAGGGCAAAGTAGGCCCTTGCTCCCCCCCTTCCTCCCCCTTCTACACACTTTTTTTCAGAAATTGTATCTTTTGTATGGTCATTTTTTGCATTTTAGTTTGATTTTGTGGTTTTGCTTCCCCCACTTTTGACTTTGCCCCCCCACTTTCAGTAGGCAAATCCCACCTATGCATGCAAACATATAAGCAACATGCTTGAGTTAACAACAGATGTATTATGGTGTCAGTTGTATTGTTAGGGAATTAAGTCAAGTTCATTTTTATATGTATTTTGCTTTCTTTTTTCATTGACAGTGTTTATTCTTTTTTCCCCTTTTTTGTAATTGATAGCTGGCCACATTTTGATAGCTGTCTCAGATGGAAGCACTAGGGTGCCCATTCAAGTCTTCAAAATATCTCTGACATGGAAGGATGGTGAGTAAAGAACTGACTCAAAATCAGTGAATTTAATCTGATTTGGCTTTATGGCCCAGTCATAAGGACTCCATGTTATTGGAAGGTGGGGTGTGGGTCATATGCAGTGGAACAACAATATATTAGAAAGTTAATCTAAATTTTGATGAAAAAAGAAATTCTGAAAATTAAAAGAAATATGTCATGAAGGTTACTATTTGACCAATTTTTAACAGCATCCATAAATAGATTTCTGGGGAATATTTTCCAGACTTTGTCTGTAATTTCTGAAAAAGCAAAGACAATTGGTCTTATGTGATAGGCAATTGCCCACTTGACTCACCTAAGAAATTGGGTTGGAGAGAGGAAAGGTATCCCTCATGTTTATGGCTTCGAATATTGAAAGTGACCATTGAGAATTAACATTTCTTGGAACATAAACCAGCAATCATTTCTCAAAAAAATAGTTTTAGAAAACTATTGAGAAGTTGAAGGTCCACCATTATTTAGTTGTATTTAAGTGACTTTGTATCTGGTTTATTTCAGAGGAATGTCGAATCGGCATTGAGCAGCTTCCATCATATCACCTCCGATGTGCTCTTGATGACAGCATTAAAGACAAATGTGAGTACCGTTTGTGTCAAGAACAAAAGACTATTGTCTGAGTGATTGACATGATTGACCTTTGTTCTTAATTGATTTTTATGAATCTTAAAGGAATATTCCCTTGGAAATTCATTTTGATGTATCTGATAGAGACAGATTTAAGAAACAGATGAAACAAAATTACTTTTGTGCTGAGTCTAAGTCATTATGATGTCATCACAGCATTTCCTGTACTATTTCTTTTTTCTTTTTTAAAGATATACATAAAGAATAGTACTAAAGTGCTGTGATGACATCATAATGATGACTTAGATTCAGATCAACAATCTCTTTTACACAGACAAGACAAATCTTTAAAATTCAATAACTTTTTGTAGGAGTAAAATATTAACTTGATTTTTTTCACCAATCTGTTTCTTTTATTGTCCTCTATCAATTCAATTCAATTCAATTCAGTTTATTTACTTGATAGGCCATCAGCCTTTTCATATTTACAACATGGCAATGCTTACAGCAACAAAATAGAACATATAATACATACATTTTCAACAAACTGAAGGTAAATTGAATATGCAACTAATCATATTAATCAAATTTTTCTTTGAAATACCCAAGCTTTCTCTACAAAATGACATAAATTAAATAAAAGGGATTTTCTTTTTGTGCCTAACATAAAATGGAATGAAATCGCTGAAGTGATGGATTAATATCAAAATACTTTGGAATATACAATGATCTTATTTCAAATCTTCCAAATAGCGCATGTTACAAAATATGCAAGTGCATTTTTTACGTGGAATTTTGTAACAACTGCCTTTATGTACTTTGAGATTTAGACAACCACATCGAAACTTCGATGACAATGATTGTAATTTGTTGGACTGGATGTGCATAATGTAAAATTCAAATTCATTATGGGTTTGGATTTCATTATATAAGCAAAGATTACCCAGAACCCTCTTTACAACCTCATTAGGTACCCCAATTTCTCCACCCTCTAAGATAGGACTAAAACTCTATCCCCTCCCTTCAGCTTCGCATTAAATCAGACCTCTTCCATCTCGGCATCAACCCCGCCACTCTCGACACCTACTCCTGGCCCACTTTTCCTTCTTGGGCCACCCCCCTCCCTTCTGTCCACTCAGACCTCTCCACTCATCACAAAACCCAAACCCACCCTAACCTCTTCATCAATCTTCACAACCAAATCAAAGACCAGTTCTCAAATTACACCTCCATCTATACTGATGGCTCCAAGGAAGGCAACAAGACAGCTGCTGCTGCCGTCATCCAAGACATCACCCTCAGTAGCAGACTTCCCGACTACTCATCCATCTTTTCAGCCGAGGCTAAGGTTATTCTCCTTGCCCTCAACTTTATTGAGTCAGCCACTTTGCCATTTTCTCCGACGCAAAGGCTGTTCTTACTTCTTTACTCAATCTTAAATGGGATAACCTCACATGCCACCTCCTCCTCCGGAAACTCCTTTCTTTCACCCTGTGCAGGAAAAGTGTTTTTTTCTTCTAGATACCCAGCCATGTTGGCATCCCTGGCAATGACAGGGCTGATGCAGCCTCTAAGCTTGCCCTTAACCTCCTTCCTACTCCTTTTTCCAAAACCCTCTCTGACATCAAACCGCTTATCGCTTCCCTTGTTCGTGACCGCTGGCAAACCTCATGGAACTCCCAAATTGATAATAAACTAGAGCTGTGAACGTTTAGGGATTTTAGTAAACGTGTACACGCCAAAAAAAGCGAGAGTGTATCGTGTACACGAGTTTAGTACCGTAATTTTCGGAAATACACCAAAATTGTTCCAAAACTACGAGGCGAAGTAAAAAAATCGCGCAACTAGTATGGCAAAAATACTGACTGCATTGCCCAAATAGACGCTGAGTTTTGCTTTCCAAATCGTAAAAAGTTTACTTTTACAGTATAAATCATCATTTTTATGGAAAATATGCATGGAAATTCAGTTTAGATAGAACAGATAACTTCCTTTTAATGTCATTTAAACTCAACATCGCATAACTTGTTTGTCCTATTCGCTACGGCTTTCAAAGTTCTGTGAAAATCTTGCATATTGAGGACTATGATAAACCTCGCCGTAAAACATTTTAAAACTACGCCACCACCAGGAAGTTCTGAAATATCAGTCCTCTCGTAAAAATGGCCGCCATCTTTGCGAAGTATGCAGAATTTCAGCCTTGTTAAAACCTTTTTCTGTTTATTTATTATGCAATATTTTTTCTTTCTTGCAAAATTTATTTGACTCATCAGGTAATATTTACATGTAAATGTACTGATTGTCACGATTCAAGTGTTTTTTGGTCGATAAAACGAGCCTTGATTGCGTGGGATTTAAAGCCTTATGGCTTAACGTTAGGCCTATTGTTAGTTTCACTGTTTACTGCTGCACATTCGCGGTGCATTTTACAAGTTAGATTACTCAGATTTCGGCGAAATCAAAGTGCATAATATTCCCATTCATTGGTGATTACTGCGCATTTGTGATTCGCACATTTAAAAAAGATTATGCTAATCGGGTTTAGAGTTTGTAAAAAATCATTGATTGGAATTTTGTCAGCCGAATGTGTGTGTGATTTGAATCATGAATATTGATTTTCAACAGCAAGACACTAGGCCTATAATGTATGAAAAACGATTACTCGCAATGAAGTATTTAGTAAACGTTTGCAAGATTTGCAAGCGTGTAGCGAGTACACGCTAAACGGTCACAGCTCTATAATAAACTCCATGTCATCCAGCCCACTATTCCGATCTAATCCACCATCAACAACCTCTCTCGTATCGACAACGTTCATATTACCCGTCTTAGAATTGGTCACACCCACCTCACTCACTTCCACCTCCTTATTGGCTCCCCCCAACCCCCTGCAACAATTGCCACTGCGCCCTCACATTTCATCATGTTCTCCTTGCTTGCCCCCTGTACAACCTTCCCAGAGCTTCCCTCGCTCCCCACAACTCAATTGCTGAGTTCTTTCAAAAAAATCCTCCGGATAAAATTATCTCCTTTCTTCATCATGCTTCCCTCAACAACCATATTTAATTCTCCTCTTCCACCCCCTCTCTACTTTGTTTTTGTTTCACCCATGCACCTCCTCTCTCGATAACAGCTTTCTGACTTTTAGTTCTTAAATTTCTCTCATTCTCCCCCTGTTTCTTTTCCTTCCTACCTCTAGAATGATCTGACCTCTCAGGCACAATTTGACCCTCGTCGTCATGTTGTCGTTAAGCCCTCATCAAACAAACAAACAAACTTTTGTGCTGATTTACACACATAACATAACATACATTAAGCACAATTAGGTTTGATCAAAACAACTGAGCTATATAAGAATTTAGTGCAATTGAACGTACATATTATCATAAAATCACCCATACATAAAGCTCTTTGCAAAAACATAAGTACTGTACATGCTTACAGTTTAGGTTCACGTTTTAAACCTTGTGAATCATGCTGGCAGCTTGCCAAGTCCGTCACTTACAATACAAACAAACTTTAACAAAGTAAATTTTACACCCCCAAGGGCCCAAGGCATGCTTATAGACCAGGTCCAAATTTAAGTAGCCAATCACATTTGTTATAAACCTCATATGCACTTAACATTATAATGGACTGATCGATATTCTTTTGATTTGTAGAGGATTTGATGTTGACAAAAGTTGTTGCATACTTCATAGAAACATGTGCCGCTAGTTAACTTGAAATAATTGTAATAATGTTTGGCTTTCGTCAAACGATACTGGGACAAAAATAAAAGTGGTAAAAATTTGGGGCAAGATGAATAACAGTGGGAATTGAGAGGAGAGTTTCCGGCACATGTTTGTACTTTTTTTTTTCAGGAGGGGGAAGGGGGAGGGACTTTGACAGTTGATTATCCATTATATTTTCTAGCCTCATTGTACATAAAATATATTTTGTAAATCATTCTAGCTTTCCGATAAAAAAATATACATATATAAACTTTTTAATTGACAATTTAATAATAGAAGTGGACTAAATTTGAACAGTTTTTGATGGGAGAGGGTCTAGGAGGTTACCCTGGATTGTCACTGGAGCCCGGCACTCAAACTTTTCTAACTAGAGCCCTGCTCTGTCTTCCAAGCAGCAGAGTTGGGCTCGTTCCACTTCAGTAACCCGCTCGCCCGCCCACCGGGATCATGCTGCATATATTTTCAAGTTGGTACACTTGTCGCAGGTTAATTTACCCTTACTCTACTAGTACTTTTTTTTTAAATGTGCTCGGGAGGCAGAATCAAAGATAGGGCACCCAAAACGGCGATAATATTGCCGCGTTGTAGAGTAAGGGTTAAGAGTGGAAATATGTTGAGTACATATATATAGGTTTTTTAAAGAAAAAAGTTTGAAATTTAAATCATCCTATGCCAATGAAGGCTCATATAGGCCGGGGCTTATCCCTGGTTTCCTTGGTGCAAGCGGATGAGAGCACATGACTCCACCTGGACGGGACGCCAGTCAATCACAGGCAATACTCCGCAGCAAGCTGGAATGGAGCAATTGAAAACGAAGCTCAAGAACACAACATGGTACCCATGAAGGGAATTAAATCCAGTACATTTGAAGAATGAGTCAAATGCTCTACAACTAAGTCACTACACTTCCCTTAGAAAAAGAAAATAATAATTTGTAATTTCTCTGATATTTATTTTGATAGATTCAAATCTTACCCATTTGAAGTTCATGAACAAGGAATGCATGGAGCAGCTGCCAGGGGCCAGAGCTACGGAGCAGTTGATTGTCTGTGCATCACGTGAGGAGACTTAAAATTAAGATATTGAAATATATGCATTTACAGTTACAACATCATAGATACAGTTATTTGTAACTGGCTTGTGCAACAGATCTAAGCACCACTGTTACCATGAATGAACGAACATAGGCCTAATACATTTTTCATCAGAATAGATATTACTTTGAGAGTTACATCTCCAAGCTGAGGGTTAAGTTACGTAGTACTGAAGCATCAATGGGCTAAAGAAAACCTGTGTTTGTCTCTAGTGGGAATTCTATAGTCTGATATTTAACAAACTATGAATAGATACATAGAATTATCATATTATATCATTATCACGTCTTTTGACAAAGTGGCTCATTCAAAGTATGGTTAGTCTTCCACATGGTCATGTATTGTAAATAGAACATTGACATTTAACATATACAACAGATAAATAAAAGTAAAGTAATAATACAAGTTTGAATTAGTCAATGTTAGAAGCTTTAGAATATTCTTTATAAAGGTTAGATTAGAATCAAATAAATTAACATGGATGAAAGAAAATGAGTATAACATCAAAAATGTAAATAACAATGAAACCTAAAAAAAAAAATATATAAAAAAAATCACCCCTGTATTAGTCTGGTATGGTCCTAAAATTATTTTGAGAAAATTGCAGTTAAAAATCTACAACAATATTGTTGATCTGGCATTAATTAGCAAACTAATAGAGCCTATTAAAAGCAGGAAGTTGGTAGTATATAAGGTAATCTTTATACATTATTCATACCTGAGCTGCTGACATGACAAGTAAGGTAAGGTACACCAAGACTTAAACAAACATGAGACTAAAGAGTGTGCTACAATGTTACAGAGTGTGCTACAATGTTACAGAGTGTGCTACAATGTTACAGAGTGTGCTACAATGTTACAGAGTGTGCTACAATGTTACAGAGTGTGCTACAATGTTACAGAGTGTGCTACAATGTTACAGAGTGTGCTACAATGTTACAGAGTGTGCTACAATGTTACAGAGTGTGCTACAATGTTACAGAGTGTGCTACAATGTTACAGAGTGTGCTACAATGTTACAGAGTGTGCTGCATTGTTACAGAGTGTGCTACAATGTTACAGAGTGTGCTACAATGTTACAGAGTGTGCTACAATGTTACAGAGTGTGCTACAATGTTACAGAGTGTGCTACAATGTTACAGTGTGCTACAATGTTACAGAGTGTGCTACAATGTTACAGAGTGTGCTACAATGTTACAGAGTGTGCTACAATGTTACAGAGTGTGCTACAATGTTACAGAGTGTGCTACAATGTTACAGAGTGTGCTACAATGTTACAGAGTGTGCTACAATGTTACAGAGTGTGCTACAATGTTACAGAGTGTGCTACAATGTTACAGAGTGCTACAATGTTACAGAGTGTGCTACAATGTTACAGAGTGTGCTGCATTGTTACAGAGTGTGCTACAATGTTACAGAGTGTGCTACAATGTTACAGAGTGTGCTACAATGTTACAGAGTGTGCTACAATGTTACAGAGTGTGCTACAATGTTACAGAGTGTGCTACAATGTTACAGAGTGTGCTACAATGTTACAAGTGTGCTACAATGTTACAGAGTGTGCTACAATGTTACAGAGTGTGCTACAATGTTACAGAGTGTGCTACAATGTTACAGAGTGTGCTACAATGTTACAGAGTGTGCTACAATGTTACAAGTGTGCTACAATGTTACAGAGTGTGCTACAATGTTACAGAGTGTGCTACAATGTTACAGAGTGTGCTACAATGTTACAGAGTGTGCTACAATGTTACAGAGTGTGCTACAATGTTACAGAGTGTGCTACAATGTTACAGAGTGTGCTACAATGTTACAGAGTGTGTGCTGCAATGTTACAGAGTGTGCTGCATTGTTACAGAGTGTGCTACAATGTTACAGAGTGTGCTACAATGTTACAGAGTGTGCTACAATGTTACAGTGTGCTACAATGTTACAGTGTGCTACAATATTACAGACTGTGGAGGATGTGTTCTAAAAATTTACCGTGCTGAAAATTACTGCAAAATTTCACTAAATAAACACGAAAATTAAACAATTGTACTATTAGAAACATTGACACTGACTTATTCACAAAACTTTAACGGCTTAACCCCATAATTTGACGAAAAACATCGGCAGATTTTGATGCTCCATACAATCGCACCTGTGGTAATAACATGCATTTATGCAAATCATTAGTGTTTCACCGACGCAATAGAAGGAAAGTTTCCATAGGTGATGCGCAATTCAAATGTTTCTTTCTGTCAAATTTTGGGGTTAAATTGATAAATTATTGTGAAAAGATCAATGTCAATATGTAGTATACATTTTTGAAATTTTGCAGTCATTTTCAGTGAGGTACCATTTTTGAAAATGTCCCATAGGCTGTAATGTTGTAGCACACCGTTTAGTCATGTTTTGGAGGTCCATGGGGTCTGTGCACATAATGCAGTCCTTTGAAAAAGAATGTTGATTTCATTACCAGGTTCGACTGGTACGATTGTAGAGCTGTGCAGCCTGGAACGAGAGCCGAGTTCCATTCCTGTTCCACCCATCTTCCAGACTGGAATGTCCATCAACAGAGAAAGAGTTTCGCCCAAACAGGTTTGACTTTGCTTAATGCTTAATCCACATTTGCATATTGTTAGGATTAAACATTTAGTGAACAAGAATGTGAAAAAGCTGTTCACTCATTATTTTTGGCTAGTTTTGTTTAATTAAAGGAACATGCCAATGAATTTTGATTTTCACATGTACGATAGCGGATTATTAAAGGAACAGATTGACAAATTCATGCTGATATCTAATTCCGTTTTGAAGATACAACATTTCAAACATTTCACCAGTGTTTTAAAAATTGATTGCATCTGTCTAAATGTTTGGAGGCAGTGATGTGGTATAACATTCACATCAATAGAACATGCATACAGTATTTAGTCCTCCTTCCCCACCCCCTCTCTCGCTCTCTACATTATATTTCCACCCATACACCTCCTCTCTCGATCCCAGCTTTCTGACTTTTAGTTCTCATGTTTTTCTCAATCTCCTCCTGTTTACTCTCCTTCCTACCTCTGGAATGATCTAACATGTCAGGCACAATTTGACCCTTGCTGTTGTGGTGCCGTTAAACTCTCATCAAACAAACAAACTGCCCATGTACCTCACACTTTAAGTGAAAGACTTGCTATTGTTTTACAGGAATACCCAACAAGTTATCTTGGATCTTGCTTTTGTGATACCACATTGTACACTGCAAGGTCACTTTTCAACACACTGGTAAAATCCTTGGAATGTGATAACTCCAAAACTCATTAAGATATTAACATGATTTTTACAATTGTTTCTTTAATAGTGCTCTGTCATATATGTGAAATAGAAATTCATGGGAATATTCCTCTGAATGTTTTGGTATTTGAATAGTAATCAGGATAAAGACAAAGCCTATGAAAAAGCATGTTCATTTTGGCTCCCCCCCTCTTCACCCCTCTGCAACAATTGCCATTGCACCCTCACAGTCCATCACGTCCTCCTTGCTTGCCCCCTGTACAACCTTCCCAGAGCTTCCCTCGCTCCCCACAACTCAATAGCCGAGCTTTTCCAGAAAAATGCTCCTGATGAAATTATCTCCTTCCTTCATCATGCCTCCTGGCCTCTACAACCATATTCAGTCGTCCTCTCACACCCCCCTCTACTGACGTTTCCCCCTTTTTTTTCACCCGTGCACTTCCTCTCTGGATCCCAGCTTCCTGGTTATTTGTCCCTGTACATCTCAGAATCCTCCTATTTTCTTTTCTTCCTACCTCTGAAATGATCTAACCTCCCAGGTACAATTTGACCCTCGCTGTCATGGTGCTGTTAAGCCCTCATCAAACAAACAAACATTTTGTGAAGAAAAAGTTCAGAAATTGTATTCCATTATGGAGATATTCAAGTTTAGAAATAATAGGTGTGTGTAGAAGTGGCTGATATCACACTAGATGTGCCATCACACACTCAAAAATTCCTAAAGAATCTTTGTGCATATTATTGAAATATGTGTTGATATATTGCGGCCAAAATCCTTAGGTTAATTTAGCATATAAGTCAATGAAATTCCTGTGAATTTTCAATAATCTTCTTACTAAAGGAACTTCGTAGCTATTAAAACCTTGCATTGTTTGAAAAGTTTGTTAGCATTTGTTTTATTATCTATCCCCTTACCAACGAACTTGGTGAAAAAGGGATATAGCATTTTCTCCATTTGTCTGTCCGTTTGTCGTCTGTGTCTGTTTGTTTGTTCGGCCAGTTAACCATTTGTCCACATCCATTGTCCGTCTGATTTTAGCTACTGGAGAACAAAACATTTGTGCCCTTGGAAAGGATTTCCAACTATTTTTATGAAAAGAAATTTATATAAAGAAGACTTGCTTTGAAAGAACTTAGAATAAATGCAAGTAAAATATTTCTTCTCGCATGAAAAAGTAACAAGTTAAGCAAGAAAAATACATGCAGTAAGTCTTTGTTTGAATAGAGTGGAAACATAATAGACTTATGATAATCTCCAAATTAATCTGCAATGAAGTTTTATTCTGATTTGGTAGATAGATTAGCCCTTTCTGGTGTAAAAGGGTAAAATTTAGCATGTTTTTTTGTTGGGAGTGTCAGATTTAAGTTAAGGGGGCGGCTGTGGTACAATGGAGTGAGTGAAGGTTATAGTGAAGGTTATTGTGTAGGTTATAATGTAGGTTGGAATGATGAGTTGGTTAAGAGCATATTTGGTAGAAATGTATGGCAAAAGGTGGGTTGTGGAGAATGGTAGGTGAATGGGGAATGGAGGATGGTTGGTGAATGGAGGATGGTAGATGAATGAAGGATGGCAGGTGAAGGGAAATGATAGGTGAATGGGGCATGTTGGGTTGGAATGGTGGAATGTCAGCTTGATTGCAGTTGTGATGGCATATGGGTCATGTGGTGGAATGGCATCTGGATTCCATGTATGATTTCCTGTAGGGAGGAATGTAGGATGGGATGGCACATGGAACAGAGGGTGGAATGGCAGATGCTACAGAGGGATGGAAACATGTTATTTGGGACAAGGGGTTTTGTATTGTTTGCGATGTCTGGTTTCTGATTTGTTATGGTCATTCAAAGTTTGAAAATTTTTGATATATGGAAAAGTTGTGATGTATGAAAGAAAAGACAGCTCAAATCTTGAATGGAATTCTTTCAATTTTCTATCCTAAAATGGAAATCATTAAATTGTTTTTTTACTACTAAATTTGATTAAGAGTATATTGGAGATTTAAAGCATCTTGGTTATCTTCAGCTGTTTTCAATAAACTAATGCTGGTGGGGTTGGGTGAAAGAGCAAAAAACAATAAGTAAACATACCATTTTTGATGAAACTATTTGCTTTTGGGGGTTGTTGGATATTTTCTTTGAATGTAGCCCAAGTTGTTTCTACGTGTCCTTAGATCTTTAATTAAAGATTATTTTTGAGGACTTTGAGGATAATGTTTGGGAGGGCCATTCACAGGTGCAAAGTTCTTTGAACTGTGCATTTAAATACGCATATAAACACGATGATTATAATTTAATCTTTGTATTTTATTTTTGTGTTAGATTGTTTAAACTGCATGAAATTTTTTTTTTAAAAGAATGAAAAACGAGAAAAGTTTACATACATTTTTTGTTCTCTTTGTTAAGAAATTCACCTGTTGTAAAAGTGGACTAAACCAAATACTCAAGGTCATGCGCTACATAAATTTAGTGCATGGGTCAAGACAATGCAAATACTCTATTGAAATGTTATAATATATATCATTGTTATTATACTTTGTATTCTTCTGTTTTGATTTCTTCAGCACTGGGTCTGGCGTTCAAGCTTCCAAGATACATCTCATGTAACTGCCATTGCCGTACCAAAGCTGCCAATCAGATTCACCTCGTCTCAGCCTTCCTCGCTCTCCTACTCTGGTCCAGGTTTTTCCTTTGCTGTTGCCTTTGTTGATGGCTACATTAAACTCTTGCACACGTAAGTGAGACAAGATAACAGTTTAAGGATCAGTTCAATAATCTAATAAGTTTGTTTTTGTGTAGAAATGGCTGGTGTAGTACAAGTCTACTATGAAGGTTGGTGCCCTTCTCTCACATTCTTAACAATTGTTAATGTATTTGAAAGAAAATTGATTCAACTACTTTATTGTTTGAATTATATTTTCCTCAAACTTTCTTCAGGTGGGTGGTAAATTATAATTACTCTTGCTAGATTCTGTTTTACTACTTTCCTGACATATCTTATGGTTTTAAGCCATAAAATCAGAAAAAATTCAATAGAATACATCAAGACTGAGGAATCTGTAGATGTGACGTCACAACTAGTGTGATTTTAGTCGTTTCTATACAAATGATACAGAACTTTAAACATAGATATCTCTTTTAATGGAATATGTTTTTGAATGCTTTCGTTACCATTTTGTTTCTTTTGAGGTCACCTTTTATTTAAGATGGACTTGCTTGACCACTAAACTGATCCTTTAATTGAATAAGAGTTTTCAATGCTTTCTTTACCATGTTTTTTTTTAGATCGTCTTTCATATATGAACTTCCTTCATCACTGAACTAATCCTTTTACAGAGATTTTCATGTCTGATTTTCTAAGAAAAACAGATCGTTGCTCCACACTGGTTTTGCAGCAGTCTTTAGTTTAAATTTCAACAATTCAGTAGATACCTTTTTTTTAGATTGGTAAAAATCGGATGACTCACTGCAGCTCAGTGAAATAATACATGAGTAGTTGCTGCATGGTAGTTGCTGATATTCTCTGATGAAAATAATTATATTCTTTTTTTGATTGCTTAATTCTTATTGTCTAGCTCAATTGGTAGAGCATCCACTGTCCAGCCGTAAGGTTGTGGGTTTGATCCCCGGTAGAGTCATACCAAAGATTTTAAAAATGGGACCAGCTTGGTGCTCAGCATAAAGGATTGGAGCTGGGTTATATATAGTACAGGCTTGTTGGCTGCAGCTTTGAGCCTGAAGTTTTCATTGTAAAGCGCTTTACTAGAATTTGAAAAGATATAAAACCAAATTATTATTATTATTATTATTATTATTATTATTATTATTATTATTATTATTATTATTATTATTATTATCATTATTATTATTATTATCATTATTAGTTATTATTATTATTATTAGTATTATTATTATTATTATTATTATTATTATTATTATTATTATTATTATTATTATTATTATTATTATTATTATTATTATTATTATTATTATTATCATTTTATCATCATTATTATTATTATTATTATTATTATTATCATCATTATCATTATATTATCATTATTATTATTATTATTATTATTATTATTATTATTATTATTATTATTATTATTATTATTATTATTATTATTATTTATTATTATTATTATTATTATTATCATTATTATTATTATTATTATCATTATCATTAATATTATTATTTTTGTCATTATCATTATCATTATCTTTATATTATTATTATCATCATTATTATTATTATTATTATTATTATTATTATATTTTATCATTATCATTACTATTAATTATTATTATTATTATTGTCCAGTATTATTTTATGTTTTTATTAGAATGAGCTTAAAGTCATGTGCAGCTTTCAGATATGAAGGAGTAAAGCATGATTCTCATGGTAAGTAAAATATTATTTCCTAAGTCAAAATATTTTGCCTCCTTTGGTTTTTATATGTATGACTTACTTGACTCAAGCCTTCTCACTTCTTGCCGAAATATAGGGCCACGGATGAAAACCCTCCATTTTGTCTGTCTTGGGCCAGCATTCGCAGCTGTTGCCAGTTGTAGCCCATCTTGGTCATTTCCTTTGCAGTGTCTCGCCTCCAGGTATTTTTGGGCCTGCCCTGTTTGCGTTTGCCCTGTGGGTTCCAATTCAGTGCATGACGTGTTATACTTTTGTCAGGTTTTCTTAGTGTGTGGCCAATCCAAGTCCCATTTCCTTCATTTGATCTCTAGCTCCACTAGGTCTCGGATTGTCTCTACCCATAGTTTGTTGTTGTCTGGCCAGTAAATCCTAAGTATTCTACGCAGGCAGCGGTTGATGAAAGTTTGTACCTTCATTGTGGTAGCTTTGGTGATCCGCCAGGCTTCAGAACCATACAATAGAACACTTTTGATGTTGGAATTAAATATTCTGAGCTTTGTGGCCTTGGATATATCCCTTGACTTCCAGATATTTGTAAGTGTAATGAATGTTACTCTGGCTTTGCTTTTTTTTTTATATGTATAAGTTATTAAAAAGTATTGTTTTAATAATGATGATTTTTCAGTTAGGTGAAAATCTGTTATTAAAGGAATATTCCCATGTTTTTCATAACCTTTCATAATAAAGGGAAAGGTTTTAAAAACAATTTAGTACAAAAATCATGTTGATATGTTATTCCTGCCAGGAGATATTCAAATTTTAAGGTTCACAAAAAATGGCAATAAACAAATATGAAAAGGCTCAGTATGACATCACAGTAACAAATTCTCCCACAAAGTTGATGTATTTCAATAAAATCTATTATCCTTTTTCATTAGTAAAACCTGCTAGAAAAATAAATTGATGAAAGTTAGGTATTTATATACATTGCCAAATATACCCTACTTTAATAACTTTTGGAATATTGTTTCTAATCATGAAACAATCATTTAACTTTCAAAGAAATACATAAACAATTGCAATAGAATTGTCTGTATGACATCATCAAACACGAATTCATCATACTGTACAAAAACTTTAAAATGCAATTGGAAAATCTTTAAAAATCCGTATTTCCTGAACAAATTATGATATCAACCTGATTTTTGTACCAAATTGGCTCTAAAAGTATGCTCTTTCAAATAAAACTTTCCGAGAAAAAAACCATGGGAATATTACAAAACCCATGAAAATATTACAAAAAACCATGGGAATATTACAAAAAACCATGGGAATATTACGAAAAACCATGGGAATATTACAAAAAACCATGGGAATATTACAAAAAACCATGGGAATATTCCTTTAATAAGATTAAAATTCCATATTTAAAAAACAGGTATGATCTAAATTAGTATTATATGTCAATCCACTTTACATCATTTCAGTTAATGCAGTACTTTGAGAAGGATATTTTGGTAACCGTCTAATACTTTCAATAAATTATATTTCCTCCATTCTATTAATTTATATTATTAAAATGTGTTGCTTTCTTGCTTTTTATACACTTGAAACATATGAAAAATTATATTTTTTATATAATGCTAATTTTTTAGTTAAGTAAAAATATGTTAAAGTAATGAGTTTGACATTACACATATGGAGGGGCAGTTTTGACCTAAGAAGTAATATGTGTTAATTCAGTTAACATTGCAATCCTCGTGTAATGCAGTATTTTGAGAGCGATCTTAATGAAACAAATTCTTTTTCACAGGAAAGAGACAAAAACTACTTCAAGGTAAACATGTCATCTGTATGGAAATGTCCCACACATCATGCTCACTGATGGGGATCGATAGGACAGGTGCAATGTTTCTCATGAAATTGGCACCCATTGTCGGTCAATCACTGGACCAAGGTTTGTTCCACTTCTGTAATTCAGACAATTGGTAAAGCTTTTATGATTAGTTAAATGGTCAAGCACATTCATCACTTTTATGAAAGAGCTAGGACTTCAAAAAAACAAAATGGCAAACAAGCTACTTCAATATCATATTTCTTTAAGGAGATATTCAAGTTTTAAGTTCTGGCTAATTTGTCTTGACATATACAATGGTTTTCAGCCACAGAATTCTCAGAAAGAAATACAATGAAATACATTAAGACTTTTGAGTAATGTGATGTCACAATCTGATTTCACTTGTCTACGTAAGACATAGGACAGAACTTTACACTCTGAGTTGGAATTAATTATAAAATTTCCCACAGTTCTTAATAATGGTGTTGAAAAATCTTCCCATGAAAAATTGTGACAGAAATAATATTAATGTAATGAATACATCTTTATATACTTTCCTCTTTTGCAATTTAATGTACTTTTATGCACACTTATATCGGGGACGTTTTAAAGCACATATTTACCACATATACTGTTGTTTAAATCTACAACAAAATCTAGAAATCTATTTTTTTAAAAAAAACACACATTTTTGGGGGATGATTTTTTTTTCACCCACCATCATCCAATTGCTTGATCAAAGTTTGTTTACATTGGAAATGACTTTTATAATTGGAAAGAGACTATTTATAGCATTAGAAGGGTTTACATAATTGATATCACTTTTTTGAGCTACAGTTTTACAGAGTTGGAAGTAATTATGAAATTTCCTACAGTTCTGAATGAAGGTGTAGAAAATCTTCCCATAAAAAATTGTGGCAGAAATAATATAAATGTAGTGAATACATCTTTATATACTTCTCTCTTCCCCATTTTATGTACTTTTCATTGCACAATTACATGGGGGGAAGGGGGGGGGAATGAAAGCTCATATTTACCACATATACTGTTGTTTACTCAAGAAATCTAACAAAATATTTAAAAATCAGGATTTATTTCTACCCGCTAATAACTGATATTCCCACGGTTGTAATTGTGTAACCATATATTTTTTCAGCTCTGCAGTGTCAGTGATGCTCTAGTTAAATGCGTGTGTCTTAAAATATTGTGCATTACTTATTTTAGGGTGACACATTTTTTTGTTTTATGCAAAGCTTATTGTTACACTTTTGAAAGAGTTGACTCATGGAGCTATTAACTTAAATTGATAGCTCCATGGTTAAATATCTCATTGAGTCTGTAAACTAATCCTTCAAGACAATCAAAGTAGTTTTTGTTTTTATGATAATTTTCTAAAAAAACATATTTGTTCTAAATGTTAAATGGTTTAACACCATTTCCTTCCTTTTTCTAAATTTCTTCAGGAGCAACAAGAGCTTACATTGCTTTAACAGTTGTTTTGGCATGGATTTAACAGAACTTGTTTCATTCATTTTGGTTCCGATGCTAATAGCGTAAGGAACCTTTGTAGTCATGCTGGCGTTTGTATGTATGTGTGTATGCAAGGAGGTACCACTTTAGAGTATATATGTATGTGTGTATGCAAGGAGGTACCACTTTGGAATATGTATGTGTGTGTGTATGCTACTTTAGAATATGTATGTATGTGTGTATGCAAGGAGGTACTACTTTAGAATATGTATGTATGAGTGTATGCAAGGAGGTACCACCTTAGAATATGTACAGTATGTATGTGTGTATGCAAGGAGGTACCATTAAGAATATGTACAGTATGTATGTGTGTATGCAAGGAGGTACCACTTTAGAGTATGTTTGTATGTGTATGTATGTCTGCGTGTCTGTGACAGCAAGCTTTTAAGCATGATATCTCAAGAACAATACACTGGATTCATGTCATATGTGGTATACAGATAGCCCATGGTCTGTAAATGTGCCCTATTGTTTTTGGTAGTGATGTCATGTATATTAATGAGTAGGTGGGGCTTAATATGAAAATCTTGAAATGCTCATATATTAACAATTGAATGTCTGTTTTGTTTCATATTTGTATAATTATGATGCTAGCTAGTGTGCACATGTTTATGGTTTAAAAACATCGAATATCATTAATATGCATAGTGGGCAGGGCTTAATATGATTTTGCTGAAAAGAGCTTGTAAGTACAGTATCTCAAGAATGGTAACCTTGATTTATGTTGCATTTGGTACACAGATAGCCCATGATCTGTAGATGCGTCCTATTGTTTTGGCGGTGATGTCATACATATAAATGAGTGGGCTTAATATTAAAATCTTGAAATGCTCATATATTAACAATCACATGTCTTGTTTTGTTTCAGATTTGTTATAATTATGTTGCTAGCTAGTGTGTATGTGTTAATTGTATAAAAAGGCTCTAATTTCATTAATATGCATTATAGGCGAGGCGTAATATGAATTTGCTGAAAAGAGCTGGTAAACACGATATCTAAAGAAATATAAACTGGATTCAAGTCATAGCTACACAAATAGCCCATGGTCTGTATATGTGTCCTATTGGTTTTGGTAGTAATGTCATGCATATCATTGAGTAGGCGGGGTTTAATGTAAATATCATCAAATGCTCATATTTTAACAACTGCATGTCTGTTTTGATTCTTACTTATGTATATATGTATATTTATATTGTTAGCTAGTGTGCACATGTTCATGGTATAAAGTAGTTGAATATCATTGATTTTGTTGAAAAGAGTTTGTAAATACAGTAACTCAAGGACAATGCATTGGATAGGGTCATATGTGGTACACAGATAGCCCATTGTCTACTTGTGTGCCCTATTGTTTTTGATGGTGATGTCATGCATATTGCTTAAAGTGGGTTGGGGGGCTTAATAAAGAATTAAAAAATCTTGAAAAAGTGTTGTCAACAGGTTCTATTGTATTGATGTGTCATATAAATCAGTTTCTTAAATAATTTTTCTAAAGGCCACCATTTGACAACAGCCTCAGGCCACTGGCCAATCACGTGGCAAACCAGCATCACATGACAAACAAAACCCGTCAAAACAGTCCATGAATACAAACAAGCTAGAGCACGCGTGATAAGGATGTATGCCAGATGTCAGCAGTTCTTTTATCCACCTTCATTTGACACGCCGCGAGTCTGCCTATTTTATAGCGAAACTAAAGATAACAATTTATTTCATAAGCTGCGATGTTCTAGTATGCTGATCTGCCTAGAAAAAAACCCCAAAAAGTGAGGGTTTTGCGATTTTCACCCATCTCATTCGGATATATTTTTTTTCCACCATGACTATTGTTCGCAGGCCAGATTGGATTGTCAGGCGGGCCAGATTTGGCCCGCAGGCCGCCTATTAAGAATCGCTGATGTACATGGTGGGCATGGCTTATGAATGTTATGAAGCATATTTCGTAATATGTAATACCAGTTAGTATAAATCAACCAACTATGAAAGAATGCATCATAACCACTAAACATTTTGGTTTTCAGGAGCGGCCAGAGCGTATACCATTGCTACCATCGTTAACCTATTGCAGTACTGTCTGGTGATTGGCTACGATAGATGGGATATTGCTCTGAGCTTAACACCAAGTGAGATGATTGTTTTCTTCAATCTTCTTCATCAGTTAATACAGATGCTTTGTTCACTTCTTAACAAATTTTCAAATAAATATTTAATTTTGTTGGAGAAGTATTAAGTACATGCACAATTTGTAGTTTTGTTTATGCTTAGCTTGGTTGTGTACCACTGAAATACAAAGAGATGCTGCAGCAGGTAATTATCTTAGTTAATATAAAAAGTTTGAAACAGCATGGGATTTTGCACATCTTAATACACTTTTTTCAAAGTGGAAGGGGGGGGGGGGAAGCTGTCAATAATTATGATGCTCATGCTGCAGAGCATACTCATTGTCTCTCAAGAATTTCTTCTAAACCGTTTATTGGCCCCTTTGTTTTTCTTTATGATTTTACCCTTTTTTCAAGGCCTATTGATAAAAACGGCGGCGTTGTAAACTAGGGCTTTATAGAACTTGTGGAACAAACAGAAGCGTTCTATGAGTCTTTAGTTACTTTCTTCCTTCTATTGAAAAAAAAAAAGTCTTCAAACAAACTATTTTTCTATTTACTTTGTCCTTATCTTAAAATCTCTGTGCCATTGGCCTCAAATATTTGATATATTTTGAACTAATCTTGACAATCGTAAGTTTGGGCCAAAGTTTGACTGCTCAAAGAAAGAAAAGAAGGAATTTTTGAGAAAAGAAATATACTATATTAGGGGAATTTCATTTATGTATGACCTGAATGGTATAACCCTTAGAAAAAAGGAGAACCTTTTGCAGCCATATTTGCATTTAGTATCTGTTTTTATTGTCACAATTCTTACAAATTCATTTTGGTTCATTCTAAAACCTGAAAAGTTGAAGTTAACCCACAAGTGGCTAATTTATCTTTTTCTTTAGATCAAATTTTTATCAGGTGGCAGTTAATCTTTTGATGTGTCATTGAGACTTCTTGTGGATTTGTCCGTCTTTTGAATGCCTTGCATAGCTTTTGGTCATCTATTGAGAAAGATTAAATCAATTCATAGCACACTTGAAACCAAATTGTATTAGCTGTGTATAATTTCAATTGCTGCTAATTCAGTAAAAGAATTTTTTTCGCAACGCGTGAGAGCAACGTGACTTCTATTCTATTCTCTCCAAGTTTTCATGCCGATTCACTTTACCTTGCACTTTACCACCTTAATTTTGTTTTGTATCTTTTTTTCTGGGATTCTCTCTCTTTGTGGATGGGTATCTGCTTTCGGTGAGATTGTTCTTTTGTTTTTCTTCCCTCCTGTTCTGACCAGATTTTCGCGCCTTATCGTTACCTGTACAGCGGTTCTCCTATAGTAGTTCTGCGATTTTTTTTCTAGTTGCCTGGCGTCTCTCAGCCCTTGTTTTTTTTTTTTCCATCATGATGAAATGCTTCTGCCTTGACCCTCCTTCCCCTCCCCTTGACCCACCTGCTACCTCCATTGACCATTCTTCAGCCCCAGTCCTAAAAATTATAATCATACAGGCCACCAATAAACCAGAAAGTTTCAAAAGAGTTTCCCCTTTTCTTATACACTAGGTGCTCCAAGGCCTTGTCAGTACCCTCCCCTCTCTACTCTCAGATCTGGCGATCTCCTGGTGCACTGCACCAAGGACACTCAAGCCACCACCCTCCTCACCATCAAAACCCTAGCCAATACCGGTATTGACATTACAGTTACCCTCCACCATTCCCTGAACTCCAGCAAAGGTGTGATTAGAACTAGAGACCTTGCCTACCTGACCGATGAAGACCCCATAGAGGAACATGCCAATCAACATGATACTGAAGCCCATCGTCTCGTCCTCAAGAGAGACGGTTCCGAAATACCCACCATTACCATCTTCCTGACTTTTTCCACACCAACTCTTCCCTCCCACATAACTGCTGGCTACCTGAGAATCCCAGTCACCCCTTAAATTCCTAACCCCTCCGGTGTCATAAGTTCCAGAGGTATGGCCATGGTTAAAACTCCTGCTGCAGCCAGGCGCGCTGTGGCAACTGTGGAGCCCTAGACCATGACAGCACCTCCTGCACCAGCACCTTACTCTGCACCAATTGCGACGGTAGTCACCCAGCCAACCATCCCCCCTTCTCAAAAGACTGCCAGACATGGCTTCAGGAAAAGCAGATAACCAAACTGAAAACCCTTAATCCCAACATCACTTGCCCGGAGGCCAGGAAGCAATTTCTCACTTCCCTCCTCACCAAACCTTCCTACTCGAGCGCAGTCTCCTCTAACACCAATACCGCTCCCCTAACACAACTAAAACTGACTCATACACCCAAACCGACCTCACCTGGCTCTTCTTACCCAGTCCTAAGCCCATCACCATTGCCAACAACCCAACGACACCCATTACCCAAACCACCTCCACCACCACCACTTCTCTCCCCAACCTTCCTTCCTCCTCTAAGATTCCTGCCGTCCCCTACCCCAACACCTCTAATGCCATCAAACTCAAGCCAACCTGGCTAAAAAACATCAAACCAACAAATAACCAATCAACTAACAGCCCACTATTTAAACCCACACATATGACACTGAAGAAAACATGGATTGTTTGATTACCGAATATACTTCTCATCCAACTTTCAAAAACAACTGCTCCCAAAGAAATAGGGACAGATCCAAAGAAAAAATAAGCCAACTCAGACCTAACAGATCTTCCTCCAGATAAGCCCCTGCCTCATGGCGTGCAACACAAACAACTACAATAACACTCACAACATTATACAATGGAACATCAGGAGCCTTTAGGCCAATTCTGAAGAAAATGACCTACTGGCCACCACTTTCAACCTGGTCATCTTCTGCCTACAAGAAACCTTATTGAAAACCACTGACCATTATTCCCTCAACAACTTCGCTTGCTATCATGAACATTAAGTGGATGCCGACAGGGCCTGGGGGGCGTCCCCATTCTCTTTAGACACGATATCCCACACAGCCCTGTTCATGTGAACACCGAACTTCAGGCCATCTGTATGTCTATCTCCCTCCACAAAACCTTCACTCTTTGCAATACTTATCTCCCCCCCCCCCAATGCCAGCATTCAGCCAACCAGCCTTAACAACCTCATCTCTCAGCTCCCCTCCCCCTTCATCCTTCTTGGTGACTTCAATGCCCACAACCCCCTGTGGGGCTCCAATACCACCACCCCCAGAGGCAAGCTCATGGAAAACACTCTTCAATAGCACAGCCTCTCCTTGCTCAACACTAACTTCCCGACCTACCTTCACCCTGACACAAGCTCCCTGACCTGTACTGACCTGTCTATCTGTTCCCCCAAGCTCCTTCTTGATTTTAGCTGGAAGGTCACTGCTGATCTCTGTGGTAGTGACCTCTGCTTATACACTCCAACCTTCAAATCCCCACTGACCACACCCCCAATTGGAACCTCGAGAAGGCCGACTGGCCGCTTTTCGAAACCCTCTGTGACTCACACCTCTCCCCCCTTCTCCTTAAGGTGAGGATCCCATGTCAAACTTCAGTAACATCCTTATCAACATTGCCACCTGCTCTATTCCCAAAACCTTCAAACCCCTAACTACCCCCCAACCCCTGGTTCTGTGATGACTGCAAATCTGCCATCAAGAACAGGAAAAGGGCCGTCGGGAACTTCAAAACTAGTCCGACCACCCACACCCTCAACCTTTTTCGCATCAGCCATGTCAAGGCCAGGCACACTATCAAGGACAGTAAAACCAACACTTGGAACAACTTCTTCTCTTCTCTCACCAACACCCCCACTAAGAAGATTTGGAGAATGGTTATCAATTCCACGGCAGCGTGGGCAAGTCTACCATCTCTTATTTCTCCTGGAATGGTAACCTTCTCACCTCGAAAAAGGACATCGTTAACCACCTCACCGCCTCTTTCAGCAACATCTCGTCATCGGCCAACTACCCCAATGCTTTCTAAACCAAAAAAGCTTGCGATGAAGCTCGGAGTATCACCTTTCCCTCTGACAAAACCGAGAGCTACAACACCCCTCTCACCCTTTCTGAATTAAACCAAGCCATCCACGATGCTGGCTGCACCTCCAAGGGCCCAGATAACATCCCCTACCAGTTCCTGAAACACCCCCCAACAAGGCCACCACTACCCTACTCACCATCCCCAACCACATTTGGTCCTTACACTCCTTTCCCCCTATCTGGAGGACAGCTATTGTCACCCGTCCCCAAACTGGGGAAGGATTGTACCGACTCCTCCAGCTACCGCCCCATTGCCCTCACCGGCTGTCTCTGTAAAATTATGGAAAGAATCATTAACTAGAGACTAAACTGGTTCCTTGAGACCAACAGAATCCTCTCCCCTCACCAAAGCAGCTTCCAGAAATGTCGCATTACCCTAGACCACTTAATTATGCTCGACACCGCTATCCGGGAATCCTTTGCAAGAAAGGAACACCTCATTGCCATCTTTTTCAACCTCGAGAAAGCTTTTAACACTACTGGGAAATATGGCATTATCCACAAAGTTTACACCATCGGCCTCACAGGCCACCTCCCCATCTTTATTCAAACTTCCTCTCACCCAGGCAGTTCCAAGTTTGTATTGGCCACACCCTCTCTAACCCCTACCCCCAAGAAGAGGGCATCCCCCAGGGCAGCATTTGCTTTGCTACTCTCTTCAATCTGAGCATTAATGACATCCTGGACAACCTTGGCCCCAGCATCAAACGTGGACGACTCCACCATCTTCTACTCCTTTCCTAGCTTTCCTCTTGTCAAAAATAGGCTCCAACTCAGCTTCAACCGGCTGCAAGACAGTTGCAACAATAACGGTTTTAAATTCTCCAAAGACAGGACAGTCTGCATGCACTTCTGTCATTTCAACAACCTCCACCCCAACCCGAACCTCGTGCTCAATGGCAATCGCATCCCTAAAGTTGAACACAATAAGTTCCTGGGCCTAACTCAAGACCCCAAGCTCTCCTACAAGCAACACATCACCAACCTGAAACAGAAATGCAACAGCTCCCTCAACATTCTCTGCTTCTTCTCCAACACCACTTGGGGTGCAAACCGACATGCTCTCCTCAAAATCTTAATGCTCACCATTTGTGCCAAGCTTGATTACGGCAATATTGTCTACTGTGCCGCTCACAACTCTTACCTCAACCACATCAATACCATCCAAAATGAAGCCCTCATGCTTTGTCTAGGTGCCTACAGGACCTCCCCAATCACCAGCCTTCATGTTGAGGCCAACGAACCCCCTTTCTACTCAGATGTAGAAAGCTTAGCCTCTCCTATGCTTTTAGAGTCCTCACCAACACCCCAGAACCCCGTTTACAACCTCATTAGGTACCCCAATTTCTCCACCCTCTTTGATAGGACTAAAACGCTATCCCCTCCCTTTAGCTTACCATCAAAACAGACCTCCTCCATCTCGGCATCAACTCCGCCACTCTTGGCACCTTCTCCTGGCCCACTTTTCCTCCCCGAGCCACCCCACCTTCTTCTATCCACCTGGGCCTCTCCACTCATCACAAAACCCAAACCCACCCTAAGCTCTTCATCAATCTCCACAACCAAATCAAAGACCAACTCTCAAACTACACTATACTGATGGCTCTAAGGAAGGTGACAAGACAGCTGCTGCTGTCATCCAAGACATCACCCTCAGTAGCAGGCTTCTCGACTACTTGTCCATCTTTTCAGCCAAGGCAAAGGCTATCCTCCTCGCCCTCAACTTTATTGAGTTACTCTTTGCTCAGCCACTTGCCATCTTCTCCGACTCCAAGGCTGTCCTTACTTCTTTACTCAATTCTAAATGGGATAACTCCACATCGCACCTACTCCTCTGGAAAATTCCTTTGCCCACCCTCTGCAGGGAAAGTATTATTTTCATCTGGATACCCAGCCATGTTGGCATCCCTGGCAATGACAGGGCTGATGCAGCCGCTAAGCTTGCTTTCAACCTCCCCCCTACCTCATTTCCCAAAACCCTCTCTGATATCAAATCGCTTATCGCTTTCCTTGTTTGTGACCGCTGGCAAACCTCATGGGACTCCCAAATTGATAACAAACTGCATGTCATCCAGCCCACCATTCTGATCAAACCCACTATCCACATACTCTCCCATGTCGACAACGTTCATATTACCCGTCTTAAAATAGGTCACACCCATCTCACTCACTCCCACCTCCTTATTGGCTCCCCCAACCCCTCTGCAACAATTTCCATTGCACCCTCACAGTCCATCGCGTTCTTCTTGCTTGCCCCCTGTACAACCTTTCCAGAGCTTCCTTTGCTCCCCACAACTCAATTGTTGAGTTCTTCTAGAAAAATCCTCCTGATATAATTATCTCCTTTTTTCCATCATGCTTCCCTCTACAACCATATTTAGTCCTCTCTCACCCCCTCTCTCTACTTTTGTTTTCTTCACCAATGCACCTCTTCTCTTGATCCCAGCTTTCTGACTTTTAGTTCTTGTATTTCTCTCAATCTCCCCCTGTTTTCTTTCCTTCCTACGTCTTGATTGATCTAACCTCTCAGGCACATTTTGACCTTCGTTGTCGTGGTGCCGTTAAGCCCTCATCAAACAAACAAACAAACAAGTGTGCTGATATCTAAAGAAGTGAGACTTAATTTCATATTGAGAGGTGCAATTTGCTTAGTGGTTCAGGTGTTCAGGAGTGCTTGTATGTGAAAGGTTTGGAGTTTAACTCTCGTCGCTAGCGCTGCGTTGTGTCCTTGAGCAAGACACTTTACTTGCTCCAGTCTCTAGGCTGTAGCACCAGCACTGCTGGGAAGCTAACTTGCATCCTGTTCAGGGGAGTCATGTGCTGTTATCTGCTTACGCCAAAAAAAACGGGATAAGCAGCACCATTATGGTTTGAATAGAAATTTACCTTTTTTGATTTCATGTTGATTTTGTAGATATGATAGATGCCATAATCGAGAGGCTGACAGAGGGATTTATGCGACAACCTAAAGCCACCCAAGAAATGCTACAGCTGCAATTCTTATCATGCAAGGCTGCCCTCTATAGGTAAATGGTCATTGACGATTTTACATTTAGGAGATTTACCTGTTGCATTATGGGGTGTTATTGGAAGTATTTTATACATGGTAAACAAATATTGTATTTTTGGAGTAATGCATTTCAGGGAATTTCCTTACTACTTCAAGATCAGGATTCTTGTGAATTTGAATAAGGTAGCAAATTGATTTGCGCAAAGGCTGTAACAAGCTTACCAAAATGCAGCAACAAGTTAAATCATGCAATGAATAAATTACGTTTAAAAGATATCTCAAGAACCGTGTGGGTAGATTTATGTCATACTTGGTATATGGATGTGTTGTGGTATGTAGATGATGCATATTGTTTTTGGTGCTGATGTCATGAATATTAATTAGTAGGTGGGGCTAAATGTAAAATTCTGTTTACAGGCTTATAAACACAATATCTCAAAAATCGTGTGGATTTATGTCATACTTGACATATAATGTGTTGTGGTCTGTAGATGATCCCTATTGTTTTTGGTGCTGATGATGTCATGAATATTCATTAGTAGACAGGGCTAAATGTAAAATTATGTTAACAAGCTTGTAACCATAATATTTCAAAAACGTGCAGTTGAATTATGTCATACGTTGTATATGGATGTGCTGTTGTTTGTAGATAAGCCCTCTTGATTTTGGTGGTGAAGTCATAAATATTAATTAGTAGGCGGGGCAAAATGAAAAAAATTCTACTAACAAGCTTGTAAACATGATATTTCAAGAACCATGCAGTTGATTGATGTCATACATTGTATTTGGATGTGCTGGATTTTGTAGATAAGCCCTATTGATTTTGGTGGTGATGTCATAAATATTGATTAGTAGGCAGGGCTTAATGTAAAATTCTGTTAACAAACTTGTAAACACGATATCTCAAGATCATTAAGGTGGATTTATGCCATACTTGGTATATGGGTGTGTTGTGGTCTGTAGATGAGCCGAATTGTTTTTAGTGCTGATGTCATGAATATTAATTAGTAGGCGGGGCTCAATGTAAAATTCTGTTAACAAGCTGGTAAACACGATATCTCAAGATCATTAAGGTAGATTTATGCCATACTTGGTATATGGGTGTGTTATGGTCTGCAGATGATCCCTATTGTTTTTGGTGCTGAATGTCATGAATATTAATTAGTAGGCGGGGCTCAATGTAAAATTCTGTTAACAAGTTTGTAAACACAATATCTCAAGATCATTAAGGTAGATTTATGCCATACTTGGTATATGGGTGTGTTGTGGTCTGCAGATGATCCCTATTGTTTTTGGTGCTGATGTCATGGAAATTAATTAGTAGGCGGGGCTCAATGTAAAATTCTGTTAACAAGCTTGTAAACACAATATCTCAAGATCATTAAGGTAGATTTATGCCATACTTGGTATATGGATGTGTTGTGGTCTGTAGATGATCGCTATTGTTTTTGGTGCTGAATGTCATGAATATTAATTAGTAGGCAGGGCTAAATGTAAAATTATGTTAACAAGCTTGTAGATATGATATCTCAAGATCATTAAGGTGGATTTATGCCATACTTGGTATATGGATGTGTTGTGATCTGCAGATGATCCCTATTGTTTTTGGTGCTGATGTCATAAATATTAATGAGAACATGGCGGGACTAACTGTGAAATTCAAATACTCATATTTCCACACACCCATGTCAGATTTAAATTAAACTTGGTGTGATGTTGTTGATAAAAGCAGGGATGATACAGGATTCCATTGAATGTTGAGTTGTTGACCTCATCATTATTCATGTCAGGTGGAGCCAAATACAATTTTTCATTGGTTGTTGTGATTGTGGTGTATAGCTTAAGGCAAAAATCTTAACACTTGAACAAGCACCAAATTATAACACAAATTACTTGTTCCAGTATGATAAACAAAGTAAATGTATAAGATAATAAAATTTCAAGATATACAATCAAAGTTATTTTTTAAAGAACATCAGAACACTCACGTAAGACAGCAGGATGTATACCATCTGGACCGGGT
The DNA here is from genome assembly GCA_020152595.1 of Chiridota heheva. Lineage (NCBI taxonomy): Eukaryota > Metazoa > Echinodermata > Holothuroidea > Apodida > Chiridotidae > Chiridota > Chiridota heheva. Next base: position 359,212 of record JAIGNY010003348.1, read on the forward strand.
GCTTTATTTGAATTCAAACCCATCAACTTCTTAGACACAACATCAACTGAAAAATTAACATCCTTAATGGACTGGAGAGTGCACACTAAATAATCCACAACATCATCAGCAAGGGACTGGTAAAAACAGACACAAAGTAGTCATTTAAAACCTCAGCCATATCCTTACCACTATTGATAGAAACAGCATCATTACCCTGAAGTGGACCAACAACCTCCTCGGTATTTTGCTTTGAGCGAACAAAAGAATGTAATGACTTAAGATTAATCTGAACCTCTTTGGACAAACATTTTTTTAATGTAAATGTTTTTCAATATAAATGAAGATATACCTTTTCTCTGTCATAGACTTGCCGCAGGTGGATCTGGTAAAGCCACAGACTCACAGGGCAAGCTCTTGTTCCTGTCTCTTGCCAACCTGTTACGGTCACAGCTTCAGCCATTGAGCTTCTCCCCGATACAGAAAGGTCCAATCGAACAGCTAACAGGTGATTTGAACCCCTTTTGAATGTTTACATACTTTACTATACATTGAACATGATGATGTACACCTTCAGTTAATAGATGGGTATAACATGGTAATGAAATTAACGGAGAAAGGGACTTATCTTCCTTGGTTTGTGAAAATAAAGTTGAACAAGAATTCCACTTTTATTAATATGTAAGTAGATATTCTGATTTTAGATGTTTTGAATGCATATACGATAGTATTGTTTTGCATTTGTAACATGAAAATAATATTTGTAGTACTGCGAATTTCCTACTTTATGCAAGTGTCTGAAGAAAAAAATAGAGATTTACACATTCTAAATTTTACTATCAATTTAATCATCAGAAATCTTAGCATTGTACAGCTTCTGGGGCCCTGGACTCTCAAGCCCTTCCAACGTGTTATATATTCAAGCGCAACTATGGTATTGTGCCCTCAGTATTGGGGCAAGTCTTGCCACTGGGTCTTGGAGACTTGTGTCATTTTTACCATTAGTAGATTCTACATCCATGATCACAGATTTAGTCTACTTTCATTGCAATGATATTAACATGCTGTCTACAGGGCAAGATATGCATTTACATATTTCTGACAGTACTTGCGTCTTTGAGGCAAGAAAACAAATCTCATTAGAGGGAAATATTCAAAATGTACAGTTGTTCTCTCTTTGTCACCACACTACCAAGCACAAGATATTTTAAACGATGCTTCTTTTGTTTGTATTTCAGTTGCGAGCAATTGCACCACAGACACAGATGTGGATAAATTGGTCGCCAAATTGGATCCCAGAGATTTTGAAATTGACGCAAGTATGTAATATTTTCATCTTGAACATCTATGGTTGCAACAATTTGAACTTAATTGGCAGAAAATATGCTTCGTGCCACGAAAAAATAACAAAACGTTCTTCAAAATCGATTGTACATTTTGAATTTTAAGTCAATATTTTAATCAATTATTCATGTTTTGTGACATCCAATCAAGTAAACCTATGAGTTTCCTAATGTTAACTTATTATTTTTCAATCCTCCACCAACATTATATGAATGGGGGTGGATAATATGAACAAGAGGTTTTTAATATCTGAAACAAAAGAGTGTGAACTGTCCTCTCTTTCATACTTCAAAAACTTGTGTATACATTATAAATTCTTCTTTGATTAGTCATCACATTGACAGAGAGAGAGAGTTGAACACACAATTACAATGACGGGGTCGTCGCCTGCGTATTCGCGTATGATAGTACGAATGCTATCACGAAACGCTTAATACGACCCGGACGAGAACACAGGTAAGACGTACGGACAGACATAACATCGACAACCAAGTCAATGTCCACGGCCTTTGATAACCAGTTGTGGTGCACTGGCGTAATCACATTGACATTGTTTCATACCATATATAAGCAAATTTCTTAACAAGAATTTTTTTTTTAATCAAAGTGATTTTTTTTGTTTTTACTTCCTATTGATCTAGGTGTACTGAAATCGTTGCATGGCTTGATTCAATTTATTGTGGATTTTGTCTGCTATATTCTGTCGTCATACTCATCTCAAGTTCACACAAGTTCACACAAGCCTGGGGTAAGTACCGGAGTACTGGAAGTTCAAAGAATTTTAAAGTTACATTCTGTTTCTATCTTGAAGATATCATGATGTATCAGAAATAACATCTGCATCTACAAACCCTTCAAGTTCTGTTCTTATTATTGTCATTATATTCATATTTGGGGAGTATGTGAATCACCATCTTGAGCCAATCTAATGGCGATCTTAATCCATCTGTTCGGCCACATTTTTTCCCTCAAATATGAGGACATAAAATGTTATGTTATGTGGATTATAAGGTGGGATTCCATATGTGACATTGGGTGAGATAGCATGTGGGGCATAGGTTGGAATGACATGTGGTACAAAGGGTTGGATGGCACATGGGACATTAATTAAGTGGTAGGACCTGGAATGTAGGATGGGTTGCCATGTGGAAAATAGAGTGGGATACCATATGGGACATAGGGTGAGATGTGGATATGGACATATGATTCTGAATGGCTTGTCGTGTGATGGCTATGGCATGAAGGGCCAGATGGCATATGGGACTGTGTGGTTGAATCTGTTATCTTTTTCAATTACATCATAAGCATCCCCATGTGAGCCATGATAGTTTTCACCTTTCATGAACTTCAGAAAAAGAAACATACTCTAATATCCTTTGTCTGGTTTTCCTCAGCTTTTGATTCTTAAGGAGCACCTAGCCCTCAGTCTGTTCCGGGAAGTTTTCCTTCTGCTCAGAATCTGGAGCATCAGTAAACCTTCAGCATTTCCAATCTTCAACACAATGTCAGGTGAGTGATGATGTTTCACCATTCTATTAATAAAAAAAAAAATCTGTTTTTGACAACAAAACATAATATACATATTTTTCATGTCTTTTATTAACTTACTTAACCTGTACTCTACCAGCACTATTTTGAAAATGCGCTTGGGAGACGGGGTCGAGGACGGGGCACCTAAAAATTGGAGAGTCGTGTGTCTTTCGAGCAGAGTTGGGCTCGTTCCGCTTCAGTGACCCAGTGGGCCGCCCACTGGGACCATGCTGCATATATTTTTGAGTTGGCATGCTTGTCGCGGGTTGATTAACCCTTACTCTATCAGCACTGTTTTGAAAACACGCTTGGGAGGCGGGGTCAAAATGGGGCCCCCAAAATGCATGGTATTGTAAGGGTTTAAGGAGCACTTGGCCAAAATGTGAATGCGCATTATTCTGGAGTCTCAAGAATATTCAAATATGCTTTATGATGTGATGGTGCTGATAACCTTTGATATGAACATTCAAATCAGCTGTAATTATTTCATAGGAATACTTACTTCATTTATTAACAATATCTGTATTAGAAAAGATCTGGTTATTCTTGCTGACAACAATACTTTCTCGTAGGGTCTCCATACAAAAGCTATTTTATGGAGCTTGGGTTTTGGGCATGCTTGGTATAATCAAGGCGTAGGTGATGAAAATGTTTTTCTCTATTTATTCAAGCAAAGGCTTCTAGACATAGATAGGCAAGATTGGATCTCAACTATTAGTTTCATGGATAGGCTTCGTACTTTCAAGTTATTCAAGAGTAGAAATTATGTTGAAATTGATGAATTTTAATAATTTCTATAAAAGAAAATTGATTACTAGTTTCCGTTGCGGTACATTGAAACTCAATGTACACACTGGAAGATATAACAACATTGACTATGCGGATAGGGTTTGTATATATTGTAATACTGTATGAATGTCATAGATGATGAATACCATTTTCTTCTTGTCTGCCCATTCTTATCGATTAAGAGCTTTTTACCGCAGTACTACATACAGACATAGCGCACCCAGACAGGTTGAAGTTCAAAAATATTTTTATTACAAATTGCAAGCATAGCTGTCATTTACTATATCTTTCGATCAAATATGCCATGAAAGCCTGTGAAAATCATGTTGCCGATTAACATCATGCCACCATTTATCAGTCTCTTGTTTTTCTCATTTTGATTTTTTTTTATATAGATTGCATTCCCTCAATTGTTACTATTGTTTGTTGTATTACGTTCTGTATATGTGTCAAGGGTTGATGGCCCAGTTTACCAATCAATTCAATTGAAATCAAAAAGAAACCTCAGTTAATTAAACATTTCCAAGAATTAGGAAAAAAGAAGGTCTCACTTTTCAAACAAGGTCTCCTCTAAATGAAAAAGGTGTTGGATTCATCTTCAATTGGTTTATGAAGACAATGTTGGAAGTATTTTATTTGTGTATAACTTCCTGTTTGCTATGGTATAAGTTTTAACAGTGTTACACAGTGTTCCAGGGGCACAATATTTAAGTTCAAAGTTAAATCCATCCGATCCATGAGACCTGTTGCTTATCCGGGGCTTCCACGGTGCAATCGGATGAGAGTGTATGTCTCCTTCACAGTGCTGGTACTCATTTTACAGCCGAGTGGAGGTGAGTAAAGTGTCTTGCCCATGCATGCAGTGCTCGCGGCAGGAGTTGAGCCCATTCATTTCGCATATGGGCATGACTCCTTTGATAACCACTGAACCACTGCACCTGCAACATTATTTCAACTTTTGCATTGTTTGGAAGGTCTTTTATTGAAATGATGAATTTCTCCTGTTTTGTATATTAAATCTCATTTGAAATATTTTTTCAATTCTAGAAAATGTTGATACCATTCCCTTGATCTTCAAACTTGTAACCAGCTTCTGGCTTTGCTGTAAAGATGAACCACCTACAGAGCCTGGGGAAGACATTATTGGTGAGTTTACAGAAAAAGAGTAATTATTGACACATACATTCATATTTCTCATATTATGATTCATGTTTGCTGTAGGTTTTTACAAGAATATTGAAAACTTAAATTTGAATTGTGACCAGGCAACAATTTGTATTGCATTGTTGGAATGAAAGTTATATTGTTACCACAAATTGATAACCTGCTACCTGTCCACTTTGTGACATTAGGGACAAGGCCTGGACACTCTCCCTCCATTCTTTTGAGTCTCTGGCTTGTATTCTTCCAACATTCCAAGATGCCCATTCTGCCTTTTGTCTTACTTTGTTAACTGTTCTTCTCCACGTTGTTTTAGGTCGCCCTCTTTTTCTCCTTCTTCTGGTTCCCATATCGTTACTCTCATCATCGTTCCCCTCTTGGTAATGTATGGCCTATGAATCTCCTTCTCCTGACTTCATTACCTGCTTTCTGTAGGGTTGCTCTTAGATATAATTCCTAGTTTCTATTTCTATCCTTCCAGCTGATCTAAAATAATTCCCATAGGTCTAGAACATGTCACACTTTAATAAGTGAAAATCTGGTTTAAAAGTGTCATTTTTTTTCGCTTTTTATTTTTAGAGGAATGTGTGCTTCTGTCTGTTCAACTTCCTGTGCCACAGTGGGAATTCTTTCCTATAACAGAAGGTAAGGGAATTGATTATTTACACCATAATACAGCATCATGTTATAAGGGATACACATTATGGGGTACAACCCCTCCCAATATAAATTGATAATGAAACAAGTTAATCTGATGTTGCGAGGGGAGGTGAGTGGGGGGAGGGGGACAGCCATTAATAGTTGAGCAAGTTTCTCCTAGATAGATTGAGACTGGAGTTTGTTTTGTAAATTGAAACAGGAAAGACCTGATGTGATGTAAATACATGAGATTCCCTTATCAAAGCAGTTAAAGTTTCAGCCTTGCCCCCTAGTGTCTTGGGTTTGATCAAGGTTTGTCTCCAACCAGTGCTCTAACAACTGGTTAATAAAACAGTCGTGGGCATCTTGATGTAAATAGTTTAAGGATGTCTGTCGGGACGTTATCAACCTGAAGAAAACAAACAAACAACCCATTTCATAATCAGTCATTTTAATATAGAAAGTATTTAACCCCATAAAAATAATAGCACCTTACAATATATATATATATATATATATATATATATATATATGTATGTATGTATGTATGTATGTATGTATGTATGTATGTATGTATGTATGTATGTATGTATGGGTGTATGTATGGGTGTATGCATGTATGTGTGTATGTATGTATATATATATATATATATTTGTATATATATATATATATTTGTATATATATATATATGTATATATATATTTGTATATATATATATATATATATATATATATATATATATATATATATATATATATATATATATATATATATATATATATATATATATATATATATATGTATTTATATATATATATATATATATATATATATATAATTTGAATGTTTCCTACTGTATGCAGAGCAGTCCATGTATTAGAATGGAGTAGGTAGTTCATTTGGTACAGCGCACGACTGAGATGCTGGAGGTACCGGTTCAAGCCTCAGTCAGCTCTAACCTGTTTCCCCACAGCTATGCAGACAGACATGTGAAGATGAAAGTTAGCAGTTTCCAGCTCCTGCTCCTCATTCAGCTGTTGAGAAAAGAAGCAATGGATGAATGGCGCTTGCCGTCATATAGAGGGGATGTTAAGCCATGATCCTGATGGTAGGATAGTCACCCTGCCTGGTTCTCTGAACAAATTTGTGAAAACGCAGTGTTGTACACTTCCCATACCCTCCTAGTAAGAAGTTCAGGGCGCTGATCTTGAGCTGCTGCTAGAGAATTTGACTGGTCATTGTATAGCGCATTGAACGTAGAAAAGTGCTAAATTAAAACTCTATACTACTTCTAGAATGTACATATTGTACCCAAATCATTATTTGTTTCTCCTTAATCATAGAAATCACTTGCCATCATTTGCTTATTTTTGTATACCCAGAAGCAGAGTTCGACAATTCAACCTGGAGACAGACACAGACTGCAGACACTGACTTCTGTACTTATTTTTTGTCCATCAAGAAAATAAGGTTGCTTTGAGGATATATGTGCACATGTTTAATGCAAACTGTGCTAAAAATACAGTTGTCTGACGGACAGACCCAACAAAAATTATTATCTCTAATTATGATTTATCAATCCCTGCCCGAAAGAAACAAAACTATTTTTCGAATTTTTGCTTTTCAGGAATTCTTGGAAAACTACACAGCTTTCATCATTGTCGGTCATTTCAGTTTGACACCAGCCCTGGTAACCTTATCAGTATGGTGTCCTTTGGCCTAGGACCTGACAAATTCTCCCGTGCCGCTCTTGATACTCTGGACAAGAACACCCCAAAATTTGACTATGTCAGTGGAAACTTCCTTGGAATGAAGCCTGCAGACAAGCTTCGGAGATGCACAAGGTAATGTTTTTCTTTTTGGTATATTACAGGTTCTTTTAGGATAATATGTATATACTGATGTGCTACCTCATACTCCATTAAGAGTAGAGGGTGTGTGCATGTCAGATTCTGTTTTTATGATTATGAGTTAAGGTAAATGCAAACTGCACCACTCACCCAATCCAACCCAACCCAACCCAACTCAACTCAACCCAGCCCAACCCAACTCAACCCAAGCTCAACTCAACCCAACCCAACCCAACCCAACCCAACACCTCATAGACATTGCTCTACCTGCTTTGCACACTTCCACCATTCAGTTAAGTTGGATTTGATTCAACCTCTCTGGTCCAAATGATGAACATTCGTGATTGGCAAAACTTGGATAAATAGCTGAAAGATCACAATTTATAGAGTTAACATTAAAAGACTTTTATTGTATAAGGAGATACTAAAGAAACCTATCAAATTCTTTTAATCCTGAAACACATTCATAATCCCTGAAACAAGATGATAAGATAAAAGCCAACGTCATTGATCAAGATTTGAATGCAAAGATGTATTCAGAGTACCACTGTTGCACCCCTTCATTTTATTCAAAACTTGTTTTTTTATCTCCCTGTAGATGTTCCTGTTTATCAAGTATTAGACCAGTCAGTCAAATTAGTGCTGCAAGAAAAATGTGGGAACACAATTGGGATAGGACGTGCCTGTGTGGAGGACTGTGGAAGAAGGTCATTAGAAAATGAAGCACCTCTCGGCTACAACCAGATATCATGATGGTGCTAGCTGTTCAGTGAAAAATGGATGAATATTCATGTGCTTGGTTGTTTGTTAAACTGTTGGACGAATAATCATGTGACTTGACAGTTTACAACAGTAATGAATGAATATTTATGTGACTTGTGTTTCACTGAAATATTGGATGAATATTTATGTCACCTGATGATATTGGCTATTTCTTGAAATAATGGATGAATATTCATGTACTTGGCTGCTCAGTATTGGACGAATATTGTACTTTGGCTGTTCAGTGATCTAGTAGAGAAATATCATGCGACTTGATTGTTCAGTGAAATAATGGATGAATATTCATGTACCCTGGCTTTTCAGTAAAATAATAGATGAATATTCATGAACTTGGCTGTTCATTACAGTATTGGACGAATATTTGTGTCACCTCACTAATCAATAATTTAATGGAGGAATACCATGTGACTTGTGTTTCACTGAAATATTGGATGAATATTCATGTCACCTGATGATATTGGCTATTTCTTGAAATAATGGATGAATATTCATGTACTTGGCTGCTCAGTATTGGACGAATATTGTACTTTGGCTGTTCAGTGATCTAGTAGAGAAATATCATGCGACTTGATTGTTCAGTGAAATAATGGATGAATATTCATGTACCCTGGCTTTTCAGTAAAATAAAAGATGAATATTCATGAACTTGGCTGTTCATTACAGTATTGGAGGAATATTTGTGTCACCTCACTAATCAATAATTTAATGGAGGAATACCATGTGACTTGTTTGTTCATTGAACAAATGGATGAATATTCATAAACTTAGCTATTCCTTGAAATAAGGGATAAACATTTATGTACTTGGATGCTTATTATAGTATTGAAAGAATACTCATGTAACCACACTGACTAGTGATCTGATTGAAGAATATCATATGTGTTCATTGAACACATGAATGAGTGTTTTCATGAACTTGGCTATTCCTTAAAATGATTGATAAATATTCAGGTGTGGCTGTTTATTAAACAGCTGTTCATTGAACAAATGGATGAATATTTATGTATGTGGCTTTTCGTTGAACTAATTGATTAATACTCATGTAACTTGGCTGTTGAGTGAAATAATGGATGAATATTCATGTGACCTGGCTTTTCAGTAAAAGAATAGATGAATATTCTTAAACTTGGCTGTTCATTAAAGTAACAGATGAATATTCATGTCACCTCAATGTTCAATGATCTAATGGTTGTTCATTGAACAAATGGACAAATATTCATGTAAATTGACTGTTCTGTGAAATAATGGACAGATATTCATGTATTCTTGAAATGTTTGGAGTTAAGTTGGTACTTGTGTGCTTTTGAACTAACTCAATATGGGTTGGATGTTATACAAGCCTATGTAAGTTTTTAAACTGCACGGTTTATAATGTAATTCTCAAAAATAGTGTAAAATGCTTCATGCTAGCAAGTGTTTCGTATGTGAGGTTAAGATATTCTTGGTTAACTTGACAGTGAACACACAAGTACAAATGTCGGTTATGATAGTAACAATGCTATTTACGACCGGACGAGAACACAGGTACAAAGTACGGACAGACATAACATCAACAACCAAGTTCAATGTCCACACCCTTTGATAACCAGTTGTGGTGCACTGGCAAGTCTACTCAACCCAGGCTTGAACCCAGGACCTCGTGGTCTGTAGACATGTATTATAACCGCTACACTACAGTAGGTAAAGGCAAAAGAATACTAATCTTTTAAAGGAATGCTACTGCATGGAATTTCTCTTTAAGGGTATAAAAACCTTAAAGGATTAGTTTAAAGCTTGTCCATTATGAATAAAGAGGACTTCAAAAGAAACAAAATGGTGAAGAAAGCATTCAAAAATCTTATTTCATTAAGGAGACATTCAAGTTTAAAGCTCTAGTCTTTATTTGTGTAGAAATGATTGATGTAGTAAGTCTACCATGGAAAGTTGGTGTCCTCATCCTCACATTCTTAGCAATTGTTAATGTATTTTAAAGAAAGTTTATTTTATTTTTACTATTTAAATTATTTTTCCTCAAACTTTCTTCAGGTGGTACATTATAAATATCCTTACTAGATTCAATTTACTACTTTTCTGACACATTCCATGGTTTTTAAGCCACGAAATTACAGGACAAAATATGATAGAATACATAAAGACTTTGAGGATTCTGAGGCATTGACATCACAACTAGTCTGATTTCAGTCATTTCTACACAAATGATACCAAACTTTAAACTTACAGTATATTCCATTCCTTAATGGAATAAGATTTTTGAATGCTTTTTTTCACCATTGTTAATCTTTTGAAATCCTCTTTCACATAAAACAGACCTGCTTGACCACTAAACTAATCCTTGAAATTTTGTTGCAGGGAAAAAATGCTAAGGAAAAAATCAAACATCACACCATACATGGCAAGCTTTATGTCCTTAGGAAGTCCGTTAACCAGTTCTGTCTACTACATAAACAGCAGCCTCGGACTATGTTGCATCTGGAGTAGATTTACATGTCACATGTGTATGCTTTAGATATCACAAATGTCATTTAATGACCTTGTAACACCTAACTTGACATATATCCAAGACATGCTAGGAGACCAGAACGATTTTCTCAAGCCAAACAAAATTGCTGAATTTTACAGGATCGTGGTAATTGGAAGAAATTTGTGGTCGTCTGCACAGTAGCTGATTGATGATGATGATGATGGATGATGGATGATGATGATGGATGATGATAAGGATGATGATCATGATGATGATGATGATGAGGATGATGATGGATGATGATGATGATGATGATGATGAGGATGATAATGATATGATGATGATGATGGATGATGGACGATGATGATGGACGATGATGATGATGATGATGATGATGAGGATGAGGAGAAGGAGGATGGATGATTATGATGATGGATGATGATGATGATACTGATGATGGATGATGACTGATTGATTATGATGATGATGATGATGGATGATGATGGATGATACTGATGATGATACTGATGATGATGATGATGATGATGATGGATGATGATGGATGATACTGATGATGATGATGATACTGATGATGATGATGATAATGGATGATGATGATGGATGATGATGATGATACTGATGATGGATGATGATGGATGATGATGATGATACTGATGATAGATGATTATGGATGATACTGATGATGGATGATACTGATGATGATGTTGATGATGAAGATGGTGATGATGAAGATGATGATGATGGTGATGATGATGAAGTTGAACATGGATATACTTCAGTAAAAGTTTGTTACAAGATTTTATGGAAATGAATGTATTATACAAATGTAGTGGCAAAGTTTGTAATATATATTAGTGTTAATAAATACATGCCAAACAAGTATTTTGTACTCTTTTCTTTCAAGTTTCTTTGATTTGCCAACTTATAAATTTTATTTCAGTTACATAATATTTTTAGTGGTCAACCATGTTCATCTTATGTAAGGGCAATAAAAGAAGCTAAATAGCCAAGAAACTAAATTGGTGCATGGACAGGATACACCAGAATGACCTTTAAATTTTGAAAGGAACAGTTTTTTTTTTTTAATTATGACAAAAGCACATGTAATACCTGAGTAATGGCCAACCAAATTTTGAAGAATTTTTATGCATGCAAAGTTGGGATGTATTAAAGAGAAGACAAATCTTTTTCAATGTTATTCTTAAGATTTCATCATCTTAATATTGATCAAACTGTCATCCCTTCTAAATATTGAATGCGGTATGATGGAGATTCATAACCTCTTGTCTCATATTCAACTGTCATATTCATATAACATTGGTGAGGGATTGAAAAGCAATAATTTAACATAAGAAAGTTACAATAGGATTTTTTTGATGTTATGTGCCAAAGTTACATTGTTGTTGATTATACCATGGAGATACTATTTAGTATCTCCATTTATACTAAGGCCTTCAAATTCAAAATGCTGTTAAATGTTCAATTTCTAACTGATCTTGGCAAAAGAGTTGAGCATTTTTCATGGTTTGTAACATTTTCTCTTCCAATTAAGCTGATGTTGTTGCTTTTTATCCATTGATTGTGTAGGAGTTATGCAACTTTTAAAGAAATTTTCCCGTGATTTTTCATTTTCATTTATATGATAGAGGACTACTAAAGAAACAAATTGGTGAAAAAAACCATGTTGGTATCTTATTTCACATCTAACGATTAAAGGAGTACTAGACCGAAAAGTGAGGGTGTATTTTTAGGGGTCCCCCAAAAATTAAATGCTCATCTAGCATGCAACGGTATAACAATTTGTTGGTTAATATGAGTATTCAAGTGCCCTTGGCTCTCACATCATCTGTGGGCTATGGATGCGTGAAGTTTATCAATCTGTTGTGGATGATATATCCAAAGTGTGAATTTTGTAAAAATCAAGCGCCCTTACTTTTTGGTCTAGTGCTCCTTTAATGTTGAGGCAGAGTGTTTATATGCGTATTTAATGCATGGGGCAAAGGACTTTGACATGAGTAGAATGGCCCGACTTTAGGAAGGTCATTATTGAGTGCAAAGTCCTTTGAACCGTGCATTAAATAGGCAGAAAAAACGATGCCAAAACATTTTTTTTTATCAATTTTTGTGTTATATGGTTTAAAATGCATCAAAAGGATGAGAAACGTTTACATATATTTTGTCACTTTAATAAAAAATTACCTGTTTTGAAAATGGAATAAACCAAATAATCATGGTTGTGCGTTAATGGGATTCAATGCATGTGTCGTAACAATACAAATACTCCATAGCAATTGTATAATGGAGTTTATTACAAATTGTATTACTTTATACATTATTTAACCAGTGAAACCTTGTGCAATGTGATAAGACAATTTTATCTTTTACTTAAATTGTAAGGTTCATGAGCAGAAGTGGAAAGTGAAGTGCAAGTTATAATTAATCTCAATAATGAAACAAAAAATATCCTTCCAATAAATTAGAAACAGGCAATTACAATTCAAAGAAATACATAAAAATTGTCTTGGATTTGCCTTTATGACATCACATTGTACAATGTGAGGTATTTCCTCAGCATACTGAACACTAATGTGTTTCATTAAATAATCCTCTTTCTAAGTTTCACAGGAATATTCCTTTAAAGTTCATATCAAATTTGAGAAATTGACTAATCCACTGATATCAGACTTCACATTCTTGTATGTCATTGTGGTGTGTTTGAGTTCCTATTTAGTGCAGTGGCATAGCTAAAGGGGCAGAGGGGAGATCGCCTCCTCTCCCCCACGCCCCACCCCCACCCCCTTCTTTTCATATGGGCCCCACATTCCATGGCTGGAAATTTCCAAAAAGTCAGAAGATTTGCATAATAGATATTTATTTGTTGGATTGTTTGAATAATCCTGATGAAAGCGATTGGTCTTAATAGTTTAGTTGTATACCATGCCATCAATATTTCCAACACCTGAATAGGCCTATTTAACTATTTAGAGTTAACAAATTTTCCATCTTTTCTCAAAATTGTTGTAGTTTTTCTCAAAATATCTAATTTTTGCCTCAAACTTTTTGAAGGTTTTTCTTCAAATTTTTGAAGTTTTTCCTCAAAAATGATATCCTCAAATTTCCAGTAACGGTGGGGGCTGCAAAACAATTTAAGGTTCTGCAAAACAAATTGGGTGGATGCAAGAAAATTTGCGTCCAGGGCATAGGAAGCGGGGGTGAGCAAAGGGGAAAGCTGCCCTACCTGAGCGGATTTTACCTTCCCGGTTGCATGCTTTCTGCCCCGATTTGGCTGTGAAATTGGGAAATTATTGATATAAAATGTGGTCACATTATTGAATATTTTGAAAAAAAATTCTTTAAAAATGACAACAATTTCCCGAAAAGTGGCCAAAATTTCCTGAAAAATGGCAAAAATTAGCCAAAATTTGAGGAAAAGTTTCCAAAATGCTGGCCAAAATTTTCCGAAAATGAATAAAATTTTCTGAAAATGAAGGAAATATCCTGCAAATGGAAGAAAGTTGAAAGGATTTCTGATTAGCAGCAATTTTTGATGGAAATTTGTTCATTTACCAGTACAAATTTTCCATTTGTCACTGGGAAAATTTAGGGGGTTTTGCCCCCTCAGAGGTGACCCTTCATACGCCCCTGGCTACGCTACTGTCCTAGTGTATTTTATTATAGTATATTGAAATATTATCAGAGATTTTGTGACTTTAGAAACATTGGATATGTGTATCTTATATGAACAGAAACGGGATAATAAAAGCAAAACAATATTGAAGAGTCAATCGAAAATCTTATTCCAATAAGGAGGCACTCAAGTTTTAAAATATGTGAAGAAATGACTGAAATCAGACTGGTAGTGACATCACATCCTCAAGAGTCCTAAAAGTCTTTGTGCACATTGTAAATACTATTTTGAGTGAATATGCAACGAAAAAAGGTTGGCAATGAATTTGATTTCAGCTGGTGTGACGGTCGTAATTTTACATATTTAAGAATTATTTTCTCTGTTTTCTATGAATGATATGATTTCTTTAAATTATAACAAAATCCTGAATGATACCAAGCGTATGATTAATGACTGGTCGAAAAGACAGTTGACTGCTCTTGGTAAAGTAGTTGTTGTGAAGCCCCTTTTTTTTCTCACGAAGTTGTCTTATGTTGTGGCTGTTTTACCCAGTCCCAACGATGCCTTTTTCACAAGTCTTAATTCCGTTTCATACAAATACATTTTTGGAGCTTAGTTCGAAAGCCATTGTGAGAATGGCTCTTGATGTGCAAAACGCGTTTTGGAAAGAGTTTTTAAAAGCTGGGCTAAAATTTTGTTAATTCATCCTTTACTACAAAGTGAGACTATTGATGATTTTGTTGTGCAAAGTATTTGATATAATGGCCAGTTTCTTGTAGACAATAAGCATATTTTTTTCCATACAAAGTGAGACTATTGATGATTTTGTTGTGCAAAGTATTTGATATAATGACCAGTTTCTTGTAGACAATAAGCATATTTTTTTTCCATACAAAGTGAGACTATTGATGATTTTGTTGTGCAAAGTATTTGGTATAATGACCAGTTTCTTGTAGACAATAAGCATATTTTTTTCCAAAAAATTGTACGATGTAGATATCTGTTACGTAAACATTTTTTTTTTTACAGATGGTTTGTTTTATCAAGGACGTGTGTTCGCACGTCCTTGGTTTATACATATGATACATTTTGCAAGACGTACGATGTATCGATTAAGTTTTTAGCATATTTCGGGATAGTCAACTGTATTCGTAAAACTGCAAACGTTAATTTCCCTGGGCAACGTATTCACAAAGTATATTTCGTTAACTAGTATGCAACATCATGCGAAGTATTTTTATCCTAAAACTTGGAATGTAAAGCCTTTTGCGATTTTCTTTCAAAGGACCTCTCATTATGACGCACGTGCAAGGTAAAATGAAAAATTAAATATTTCGATGATCAAGGATTTGTGAAAGAATGTTAATTAATGACCATTTGTTACAAAAAAATTAATGAATAACTCAATAAATCAATGGATCAGTCAGTCAGTCAGTCAGTCAGTCAGTCAGTCAGTCAGTCAGTCAGTCAATCAATAAAATGCACACTAAAATCACATTAGAAAAATGACTAGATAATCTAATTGGGTCCCATCCAAAAGACCGTTTGCACACAGATCCCCCCACCCCTCCTTCATCCGTTTCAAATTTCTGGCTACGTCCCTGATTTTTTCAGCTTATTAAAACTAGAGTGTAAGTGCATGCCTCCAAAAAAATCTTCTTTTCCCTAAGCTTTTCAATGTGTCCACTTCTACCATCTGTATTCAATATGCATGGCATGGCAGGGGCAGATATTAATCTGTTAATAAGTAATGCCGATGAACTGTCCAAAATCCATGATGCCCATGATGGGGTTCAGGGGCGGCTGGGCGAAGTCCGCGAGGGCGAAGTCCGCGAGGGCGAAGTATCCGGAAAATTGTGTTTTTTCTGTGGAAGATTCATGCGCTTTTGGACTACAAAAATGAAATACTACAGAATATTATAAAATTATAATGATAAGAAATTAGCAAATATATTTCTAAGGAGAAGTTATTGATCAACACGTAACTCTGAAAATGTATTGTTTTTGTTTCCCAAAATGGCTGAAAATCAACACAAAGTTAGAAACTTTAAGTGATGAAAAGAAGACAATTTTAAATTCTCATGTTAAAATCTAGTTAACCATATTTCTAAA
Source organism: Chiridota heheva (assembly GCA_020152595.1). Taxonomy (NCBI): domain Eukaryota; kingdom Metazoa; phylum Echinodermata; class Holothuroidea; order Apodida; family Chiridotidae; genus Chiridota; species Chiridota heheva. The sequence continues at coordinate 375,510 of JAIGNY010003348.1, forward strand.
AGTCTAAACAGGCAGAAAAGATATTTCCATTGAAAAGCATGATCTCAAGATTTACAGTTTTTATTTAAAAATCTACTTAAAATTCCAAAATGTAAATGAACAATCGTAGGATCCTGGGGCGAATCAAGCATGGGGCGGATCCAGAGGGGTAGGAAGGGAAAGGGGAAAGGAAGGGGGCATGGTCACCCTGAGATTTTTTCGATGATACTTTTTACCATGAGATAACTCTCAGTCACGATTTATGTACATTTTCTTAAACTTTCGGGAAATTTCATTCAATGTTTGGGAAATCTCTTTTAATCTTCAAATCTTTGGGAAATTTCAATAATTCTCGTGCAATTTCTTTCAATCTGTCAATTTTCGGAAAATTTCCTTTATTTTGGTGCAATTTGGTGTAGCGTTTATCTTACATGTCTACAGACCACGATGCCCTGGGTTCAATTTGGGTTGGGTAGACACGCCAGTGCACCACAACTGGGTTATCAAAGGCCGTGGACATTGACTTGGTTGTCGATGTTATATCTGTCCGTACGTCGTAGGGCCTACCTGTGTTCTCGTCCGGGTCGTATTAAGCGTTTTGTGATAGCATCGTTAATATCATAAGCGAATACGCAGGCGACGACCCCGTCATTGTGATTGTGTGTTCACTCGTCGTCGTCGTCCGATGTTCGGTAATTTTGTTTTAAGTTTTTAGAAATTTCTTCCAAAATTTAAGAATTTTTTTAAACTTTGGGCAATGTTTCTTCAATTTTCGATACATTTTCTTCAATTTTCGGGAAATTTCCTTCGATGTTTGGGAAATTTTATTTTAATTTGGGGTAGTTTCCTTAATTCTCGTACAGTTTTCAGGAATTTGTTTTCAATGTTTGGGAAAATCACTTTCAATATTTGAGAAAATTCTTTCATTCTCGTGAAATTTTCTTAAATTTTCGGAACTTGATTTCCTTCATTTTGGGGCAGTTTTTCTTCGATTTTGATTGAATTCTTTCAATCTGTCAAAAGTGGTAATATCCCTTTCAATATGTTTGTGATTTTTTTTCTTCATTTTTTTGCAATTTTTAAAAAATGCCCTTTAATTTGGAACAATTTTTCTTCGATTTACGGTAAAATACTTTTTAATTAATAATTTTGGTAAATTTCATTAAAAGATTGGGAAATCACGTTCAATAATTGAGAACATTTTTTGGGGAAAATTTCCTTTAACGTTTGAGAAATTTTGTTCTATTTTGGGCAATTTTTCTTCGATTTTGGGTAAACTTTTTGGGAAACTCCTTTAATGTTTGGAAATCAATATTTGAGAAACTTTTTGGAATTTTTCCTTCAATTGTTTGAGAAATTTCTTTTTATTTTGGGCAATTTTTCTTCGATTTTTGATCAATTTTCTGAATTTTTCGAGAAATTTCCTTCAATGTTTGAAAAATTTCTTCCAATTTTGGTCAATTTGTTTAGTTTTCTTGCAACTTTCGGAAAATTTCTCTCATTCAGGGGCAGTTTTTTTTTCAATTTTTGGAAGATTTTTTTCATATTGGGACAATTTTTTTCTTTCAATTTCCTGTAAAATGTTTGAAATATTAGATCAATTTCCCTTGAGGTTTGGATGTCTTTTTTAATTTTTAGGAAAAATCATTGGAAATTTTTGTCAATTTTTATCAATTATTGGAAAATATTACCAAGTTTGACCAATATATATGATGACAAAATTGCTATCAAAACACGTTATCACATCATCACTGGTTGGGTTTGGCTTGCCCCCCCACCGACATTTTATCCTAGCTCCCGTCCATGAGGGGCCCTTAGAAGGCGTCCAGGTGCGAAACCCCTGAAACTGAAGTTTTCTTGTCTTTGATGCCCCAAATGGCCGCTGAAAATCAACACAAACTTAACAAAGTTATGAAATTTAAAGGGCTAATAAGCATCAAATTCAAAGATGATGATAAGCATCAATTCAAATTCTCGTGTTAAAATCTACTCAAGTACAGTGGCGTAGCTAGGGCCCTCGTACGGGCCGGGAGCGAGTGGGGCCCTGCGGGTTTGATATATTGGTATAATTTCTTACGGGCCCCCTTATAGGGTCCGGGTCGGGGGCGGCTGCCCCTCCCCCTCTTAATTACGCCACTGCTCACATAAGCATTAGGTTACTATTCAGAAAATATTTCTTTTTCTGAAAATTTAGGGAAATTGTGCTGAGGTTCATGGGAGATCTGACTTTGACTCGGTCTGAAAATTTCTTGTTTTTGATGCCCCAAAATGGCTTGAAATCAACACAAAGTTCCAAAATGTAAATGGAAAATCGTAGGTCCTGGAGCGATCCAGGAGAGGTCTTGGAAGGGGTTCAGGGGCGAAGCCCGAACCTTTCTTGTCTTTGATTCCCCAAAGTGGTTGAAAATCAACACAAATTGACAAAGTTTGGAAAATGTAAGTGATGATAAGAAAACAATTTTAAATTCTCATATTAAAATCGACTCGGATAAGCCACTATAGGCAGATAGGGTTACCACTTTAGCACAGGCAAAGGAGACATTTCTCTCAAAAATTCGGGGAAATTATGCAAGCGTTCAAGTGTGAAGTCCATGGGAGTCGCGAACGGTGAGTGTTGGGGTGTCCCTCCCCCCCACTCCCCCTTCCTTCTCTCCAATATTTGAGAATGAGGAAAAATTCGGGAAAAATTATCTAAAAATTTGGGCAAAAGGTGTGAATTATTGAAAGAGCTGCAGCATAGCTCTATTTTTTTTTTTCCAGTGAGCAATGATAATTTCTTTCCGAATCGTATATTCCAATTTTTGAGCCAACCCCTGAAATTTCCGATCTTCCAATTTTGTTTTATCAAGCTTCCCTATTTTTTCGAATCCGGATCAAAAAATTTCCTATTTTTTCAAACCGTGTTCTTAATTTCCTCTGTTTCCAAATCAGATTCGGAAATTTGAAGTCATGATATAAAAAATTTCGATCATTCCGGAAAAAATTCCGAAAATGTATGTAAATTTAAAAAACAAATCTGGTTGATTTATCAAAAAATTGGTTAGTTTTTGGATTATTTATCAAATTTCCCAAAAATTATACCCAATATTTTGGTTTTTTGCTACAAATTGTGGACATTTCTTCAAAAGTTGGTAAAAAGCAATCAACTATTTGGGGCTAAATATTTGGAAAATTTAGGTAAAAATTCCTGCTTTTCGGAAATTTCACTGACTTTAAGTTTTGATGGGCACAACAACTTTTTAGAACTACTTCGGATCACATTATATTCGGTCGTAACTAGTCTTTGAGATGTCTTGGCAACACCGCCGATACACGTGTGCAGCATGCAATTTAAAGCACCATTTTCTCAGATCGATTGATTTTGCTGATAACAAATTTTCAGAGATAGTATACAAAAATGCTGGGGTGGTGGTATAGGCCAGACCCTTAACCCGTGGCCATCGTTGGGTAGTACCCCCTCTCTCAGTGGCGTAGAAAGCGAGGGAGGGGGGAAGTTATTCCCGTGATGAGGTTTTGCTTTGCTGGTCGAGCCATCTCTTTCCTGGTCAACCCGCCGCAAAATTCATGAAAGTGATAACATAATAATAATGATAGCTAGCTGGTGCTTATAACGCGCCTTTAACTCAAAAGAATCTCAAAGCGCTGTACAATACAATAAAAATGGAAGAGAATAAACATCAGTAAAATTATTATCCCGATGTCGAAAAATTCTTCGTAAAGAAGAAATTATTATCGATGACTATCGATTGATAAATTTTGTTAAAAATATTCCAAATATGGTTGGAAATGGCCCAAATTTGGTAAGAAATGGCCCAAATTTGGTTGAAAATGGGCCTAATTAGGTTAAAGATAAGCCAAATTTGCTTTAAAATGGCAAAATATTGTTAAATATCGCCAAGGATAACAATCGCCCAAATTTTATTGGAAATTGCCCAAATTTGATTAAAAGTCACCCAAATTGGGGTAATAATTAACCAAATTTGTTTAAAGTTGCCTAAATTGTGTTGAAAATTGGCCAAACTTTGATAAAAATTGCCCAAATTTGGCTAAGAAGTGCTCAAATTGGGTTTAAATTTGCCTAAGTTGGGTTACAAGTCGCTCATATTTTGAAAAAAAATCCAAAATATGCTTAAAATCGCCCAAATTGGGTTAAAATTTTTCCAAATTTTGAACGCACAAATTTGGTTACAAATCACCCAAATTTGGTTGAAAATCACCCATATTTGCTTATTAAATCTCCCAAGTTAGGTTAAATTAAAATCATTTAACCAAAATGATTACATGAACAAATTTGCCTAAAACTCGCCCTAATTTGGAACAAAAATTGCATGATTGCCCAAATTGGGTTAAAAATCGTCCGTATCAGCTAAAGTATAATCAATCATTTAGCTATCAATATTTTTCAGGTAATTTTGACCTTGATCAGGTAATGATTTGCTCTACACCCTAGAATGCTACTTTACGACGCCCCTGAACGGAGGTAGCGAGAACACTTTTGGTGCCCCCTTCCCCTCCGAGAGAGATACTTCTTTTATACGTACCTGCCCCTCTTGCGAGGTCTGTTTCCCCTTGCGTGAAGTCAAACGAAAAAATAATATTACAAAGGTTTTTGGAGACTGGGCCAGTGTCTGTGTCCCCTCCCTCTGTCCCTAGAAAAGTTGTGACTGCGGGCCTGGCACGATGGCGTTTTCAATCGGGGTCAGTGGGAAACTAAATTGCACACCCTCCGCGGTGGAATTCCGTAAGTAAACCATTGTGATGAAATCATTCAAGTAGGACAATTTCCAATACATATTTGGAACATAAATGCATTTTTGTTTTTAAGATTGCCTAATTTTGTTTAAAAACCTCCCTCAAATTTGCTAAAAATTCCCTAATCATACTAAGAAACTCACCCAATTTTTGTAATAGTCTAAATTAAGTTGAAGATCGTTCAGATTTATAAAAAATTGCCTCAATTTGGCTGAAAATTGCCATTTTTTTTAATTGCCCAATTTTGGTTGAAGCTACAGAAATTAGTTTCAAATGTCAAATTTTGTTTAAAACTGGCCTAAATGTAGTAAAAAAATTAATTATATCAAATTGGCAGTGATTCCCTTTGTTCAATATTTAATCAGTTATTAATTTTCGTTTAGCCAGAAGAAATGTTGAAGTTATATTTTCGGGCACTTTCCCCCTCTGGCATCGAAAGTTGGATGCGCAACTGACACGAGGGGTCCATAGACAAAGCTCCGGAAACTTTTTGGCTTTTGAATAGCTCAAATTGAAGGGAGAATCACATATACTTAATCGATTTCTGTGGTCTGAATTTTCATTATGGATATCAAAATTCTGACTTAAATGTGCGTTTTTATTTGGTGAGCATCGAGTGCGGATGGGGGACGGGGTGTAGGTTTGGGCACAGCACAATGACATACAAGAGCACATTTCTAGAGAAAATTAGGGCACCTTGCCACCAAAGGAGGGTGTAGACTCCGCCCCCTTTGGATCCGCCACTGGTCATTCATATTTATTCGAATCATGATCTAAAATTTCATTCGAAAATCTTGACTGAAGATTTTAAAAAGCAACAAAAAATAATAACGATAATAAATGAAAAAATAGTAATAAAAGATAACACATAAATAGTCTTCAGCCCTGCTTTTTATCCTCATGCCCCGTTCCGGACCCTTCAAAACACATAACTTGTACTACAATATTATTACATATGTGAAAGCCATGTTACCAACAATTCGGGCATTTTGAAGAAGAAAAAAAATCGGGCAAAATTTACCCCTTCCCCCCACCAATATGTAAACGCTCGTGACGCCCCTGGTAAAGCCTTGGTCTGAATAATTCTTGTTGGGGGTTTTTTGCCACAAAATGGCTGAAAAGAAACACAAACTTTAAGTGATGGTAAGATGACAATTCTAAATTGTAATGTTTATATCTACTCAGATAAGCAGTTGGGCAATGGTGTCGGTGTATACGATGTAATGCTACATTTTACGGCAAGTGTGGTCAATTCAAATGATTTTAATTGGGGCCTCTAAAATCAGACCCGGGATTGAACCGAGGTATAATAAATTATAATCGAATAAATCAGAAGAACAAGCGCCGAAAAGGTTGATTTATTTCACAGAGGGTACAAATAAGCCCAATAAGGTGTTTTCTTCCCTAAAAAGTTGGGGCGGAAACATAATTCCGCCCCTCAAATTTTTGACTGAAGTGGGGGTGAGGATAAACCCCGTCCCCGTTTTCTACGCCATTGAATTTGGGATATAATTTCTAAGCAACGCAGAAGAGAAATCATGCCCTGAAAATTGTCAAATTGAGCTGTATCTCTAATTTAAACCGTACAGCCGACATTTTAAATCTCTGCCCGACTAAGTATCCAAGTATGAATATTGTCAGCACCACGATTCCAAGTCGGGAGGACATGATTCTGATATCTAGAAAATTCGGGAATGATTGAGATGTATCATTGATTCAAACAGAAGGCCTAGCCTATGCCTACATATCTGCCAAACTAAGATCGGTATCCGGCCAACTGGGGTAAGGGGAGGGTTATCGTATGGCCATGAACATAAAACAATTATGATATTATCCAGAACATTTCAAAAGTATATTGTCTTTATTAAATTCAAATAATTACAATACTGGGCCATTTTTGCCCGACAAAATCGTCCAACTTGGAATAGCCCGACGATAATTTTATTAGGTGGTGTAACGTACACCCCACTCACTCCTTACGCCCCTCCCCCACCAACACTTCGTGACCGAGTCAAATGATGCCTGAAGGACCAAATATACACAGGGTTGAAAAGGGAACTTCATGCGATATAATATGTGCGCCAGTTTTCAAAAGTACACAATTATTTCATCAACGTCTGCTGGACTATATGATCATAATACGAATCATTGAATTTCAACCTATTCAGCTTTCTTTTGTCTCCCATCTTCTAAGCCATTCGAACTTACGCGCGGTATCAGTTGTATGCCAGACAGTATTACTGTTATGCAAATTTTCGATCCGCCAAATTAATGTCATTGTACGTAGGCTACGTTGTTTGTCTGGTAATCTGAGGCAAAATAAAATCCTGCAAACTATTTTCGTAGGCCTTTATCAATCTGAGTGTAACATTCCACAGAGCCAAATCGCACCACATATATGGGGAATATTTACCAACAGTGGCGCTACGGGTGAAAATCATGCCCACACGCGATCGACCCCCTCCCCCTCCAGAAAATTTTGTATGGCGACATTTTTATGACATAACATAACAAGAAAACGGGCTAAGAATGGTTAGCACCCTATAAAAATCCCAAACTAACACCACCACCACAAAAAGTAAGAAATAAAAGACGTCCGGAGTTAGTAAAGAACTTATCAAAAGACAAAGCTGCCTTTCTTTTTTCCCCGGCATCAAAATCCTGGCGCCGCCATTACGTCCTCGAGAAAATTATCATGCTTTTATTGCTCAAGGCCACCGAAATAGATTTTGCTGGTAAGACTAAGACATGGGATTTTTTAGAGCTTACTCACAGGCTTTCTTAAAATGTTATGAAATTTAGGGGGAAAGGGGATGGGGTTCAGTTGCCCAAAATTCAGTGGCGTCGCTAAGAAGGGTGGGGTGCTGAATCTGAATCGGTTAAGTCGGCAAAAATTCTTCAACTAAGAGGACATGAACGCCAACCGAGCGTAAAAAGTATGAGTAAAAAATATAAAAAAACTAGTTAGCAATACAAGTGTTAGTAAGTTTAGCTTTGAAACAGTTGAGACTTGGTGGATGTACAATGTCTGACGGTAAAGCATTCCAATTCTTTAGTGTGTGAGAGAGAGAGAGAGAGTTGAACACACAATTACAATGACGGGGTCGTCGCCTGCGTATTCGGTTATGATAGTACAAATGCTATCACGAAACGCTTAATACGACCCGGACGAGAACACAGGTACGACGTCTGGACAGACATAACATCGACAACTAAGTCAATGTCCACGGCCTTTGATAAGCAGTTGTGGTGCACTGGCGCAAGTAGTGTGTGAGGGAAGAAAGAGTGTTTATATACATTTTTTTTTTTTTTTAGCATAGGGAACCTGGAAATTAAGGTCATGATTATTTCTTGTATTAGTTCTGACGGTGGGGATAAGTTCATCTTTATTGATGGCGACAAGATTGTTATTGATTTTAAATAGCATATATAGCCGGGTGTTGTATCTTCTTGTTTTAAGCAGGGGCCAATCTAATTTATGAAGCATGTTTTTTACACTAGATTTATAAGAGTAGTCTGCCATACAGAACGGTTCTGGGAAACGTACGTGCCCCTTTTTTTGCTGTCCCCTTGCTTGTATTCCTCCTCCCAATCAATAAAAAAAGTCACGGATAACCAGCTGTTCTCGAGGTCGGACATCCGGGAATATTGTGGTGCACGGCGACGTAACAATGCTTTATTGATGATCTCAAACTTCAGTCAAAGGGAAAACAAAAACAAACAATCAGTTTTCATTAAAAGTTAATTCTTGAGGTCGGACATCCGGGATTGTTATGGTGCACGGCGACGTAAGAATGCTTTTTGGACGATCTCAAACTTCAGTCAAAGGAAAAAACAAACAGTCAGTTATCGTTGCAGTAAAATATCCCATTCAGTGACGATAGTTTCCCCTCCAACTTGGCAAAACCGTACTGAGCCCGTATCTGAATCTGAAACGGTTAAGTCGGCAAAAATCCTTTAAGAGGACATGAACGCCAACCGAGCGTAAAAAGTATGAGTAAAAAAAACTAGTTAGCAATACAAGTGTTAGTAAGTTTAGCTTTGAAACAGTTGAGACTTATTGGATGTACAATGTCTGACGGTAAAGCATTCCAATCCTTTAGAGTGTAAGGGAAGAAAGAGTGTTTATAAACATTCTTTTTAGCATAGGGAACCTGAAAATTAAGGTCATGATTATTTCTTGTATTAGCTCTGACGGTGGGGATAAGTTCATCTTTATTGATAGTGACAAGATTGTTATTGATTTTATATAGCATATGTAGCCGGGTGTTGTATCTTCTTGTTTTTAGCCGGGGCCAATCTAATTCATGAAGCATGTTTTTTACACTAGATTTATAAGAGTAGTCTGCCATACAGAACCTGGCTGCTCTCCTTTGAACAGATTCAAGTTTACACGGGTACGTCAAATCCGACCTCGAGAATAGTCGATCTCAATACTTTTCTGACAAATTTTTCTACAATCCCCAATACACAATTGATAATTAGCTAGATAAAGAGAAAAAAAGACTTCTCTGGTCTTAAAAAGTAAGCTATTTTCCCACCTTTTTTTAATCGGAAAGCGTTTTGCGTTGTACTCATTTCGGTCGATTTGGACGCAATTCCTGATTGTTGTGGCGCATTAGTTCTTTTGTTTACATCTGATTTGACGTCATGCATGCAAAACAAAGCTGAAGCCATCTTGAGCTTATTCTATCTTGGTGAAGGAATTCTAAAAATTTGTTACAGTGAGTATTTTATTTCATTTGAAGCATTTCTTGAAATTTATTTTCTAATATCATTCCACATTTATCTTAAGTAATTTTCGTTAGATTTTGCTTGTAAATCTCGGAGCAGCATAAAGAGTGAAACGTCAGTTCAGATCGATTTTCCCGAACTTTCTGTCGCTGCTTGCTTTACAGGCTTTACACTCAGCATGTAAACAAAACTGTAGCTGTACTGGTAACACGTAATCTGTGAGCGAACGGAACTAGAAAAGTTTATATTGTTCTTCATTTCCTTTGAAAAAACGTTTTTTATAATATTTGTTTAATCATTTGAGATACTTTAGTACAGTTTCGGAACTACGGCGCAACAGTGAAATCGATTTAGTCGGCGATGACGGGGGTCCTTAGTACGAATCTTCATAGTCTACCCCAACTCCTTTCGCTCTTGAGTCTGAATCTCTGATTTAGAAAGTAGAGCAGCCTATGAACAGGCTTAGCCTAGTCTACATACATACAAAAATTACACACTTAAACAAAATCAATGGACTTCAATATGTTTTCAGAAAAAGCTGCCCAGAAATTTTATGCAATTTGATTTTGGATGTGACGACGATGAGTGAACACACAATTACAATGACGGGGTCGCCGTCTGCGTATTTGGTTACGATAGTAACATTGCTATCACGAAACACTTAATGCGACCCGGACGGGAACAAAGGTATGGCGTACGGACAGACATAACATCGACAACCAAGTCAATGTCCACGGCCTTTGATAACCAGTTGTGGTGCACTGGCGTGTCTACCCAACCCAGGCCTGAACCCAGGGCCTCATGGTCTGCAGACATGTATGATAACCGCTACACCACAGTTGGTAGACATTTTTGATGTGAAGACCTCCTTACAGTCTTATTTTAACCTGAAATTGAAAATCAGCACACAGAAACTTGAATGTGTTTTACACATTGTGAATATCGTAATAACTCAAAAAGTATTAACACTACAGTTACATATTTTTTGTTCAAAAATAAAGTTTCAACACATTTTCTACAAGCATCTTGATAAAAATGTAGTATGTACGTAAACATTTCTTCCAACCTATAACAAGATAGGACGCTTGCGTAAAGAAAATATTGACATATTTTTAGTGCGTATTATCTGAATCCTCTGTGCAGCCTTGAGAATATGAACGCACTATTGTGTATCCTAGGCCTACCTGCGTGTTACTTATGTACGATGCGTAAATTGTATGTATTAATATTAACAAAGAACAAGGGCTGCGTTGAGGTAGTCAAATTTGAATGAATTTTGATAGTGCGCAACAACGCAATTGTCACATTTTTAAACAAACGCGCAGTGTGATTTTTGGTTCTGATGCGGTAGCATCAGGAAGCTATGCGGTCATGATGGCTTGTGTATGTGTGTTTGTGACAGCCAGCTCGTGAATGCAATATCTTAAGAACGATACACTGGTTTCATGTCATATGGAAAACAGATAGCACATGGTCTGTAGATGTGCCCTATTGTTTTTGATGGTGATGTCATGCATATAAATGAGTAGGCAGGGCTTAATGTAAAAATCTTGAAATGCTCCTATGTTAAACAATAGAGCCTTCACCTCAAAAAATTCAAAATAACATGTCCTGGGCATTAAAAGAAATATAAACATTAAGTACATAAAGACTGATTTTCTTAGACAGCCCTATCTGATTTACTGTATATGGAAAAATAAAAGTACAATTTTTAAAGGGATATGTGTTGCGAAGTCATGTGGTGGGACTTTATCTGGAATGTTGTGTTGATGATGACATATTCACACTGGAGTTCAAAATGTTTGGGGGATTTCCCCCTCTTGTGTAATGGGGGATTATCCCCTCTTGTGTAGTAGGGGGGGAATTAAAAAAAATATGGGGATTTTTTTTGTGGAAAAAAAAAAAATATCCAAAGAAGGCCAAAAAAAAGAGAGCAAAATTTGGCATTTTTTGACCAATTTTCAATCCCAAAAGGGTGGGATTGTATGTAGGACGTGGTGTGATAGCATGTGGGATAGATAGTGGGATTTAATGTAGGACATGTGGTGGGGTATCATCTGGATTTCAGTTATGGGTCATGTGGTGGAATGACATCTGTATTTCAGGTGTGATTGCATGTGCGCCATGTATAGTACATTGGGCGTGGAATGGTATTTGGGACGGGTTGGAAAGTGCGTGCATTCTCAGCGATGAGGGAATTTGTATCGTTTGTGATGTCAAGTTTGTCATATTGATATTGTTTCACATAATTTTGCTTTAATGCTGCTTTGCACTTTTTTTTCTTGCTGCTTGACACACGTTTTCTTAAAATGAAAGCAGGTTTACAATCCAGGATGTAGGTAGCCTTGGGAATGTGTTGGGGATGGTATGGGTTGGGAGGGAGTTAGGGCTAAATTATATAAGGAAAACAAAAACTATTTTTTTTTCCATTTTCAAGAATGGTTTAGGATGAATAGATGGTAGTTTGGTAGGTAAATGACTAAAAAGATAAATGCATCACGCCACAAGAATGCTTTGTAATAGTTTAATCTTTGATTAAAATTGATGTCAGGGGCCCTCTCCCTTGTGGTTTAAGGATAGAACTAAAGAAGTGTTTCAGGTATAAAGAGTGCTTTTGCATATTTTCCAAGTTACTGGGTGAGGTAACAACCTTAAATTTGTCTTAAAATATCTGTGACTAAGTCCAAGATATTTTGAGGCTTCTAGTAAAATGTTGTGAAATCTATAATTTAGGAAGAGGTAAGAACATCCTTCAAGGCTTAGGTACAATCATTTGAAATTAACTGCCCCTGCCAGCCATTGCTGCATATATGTCCCTCAATAAGCCTATTCTTTATGCTACTGTAGCTTTGAGTAGTCCAGCATGCTATACTTCAGACAGTTCTAGTTAATGTATGCAAAAGTTGTGATGTATGAAAGAGTATGATACTGTAGCTCAAAAAATCAAACATGAACTACAGTATGTGTAACTATTAATCATGAGTTGGGGATTGTAAAAAAGGACTAAAAATGTTTTAAAATCAAAGTTGTTCACGATATGTTTTAATGCCGGTTTTTCATTATTATTTTTTTTTTTTTGGGGGGGGGGGAAGGGGGGCATGCATGGGGGAACAACAAATTTAGGAAGGGTGGGGAAAGGGAATGTGTCGCTCCTTAATTATTGCATTGATCCTTCTTGTATTCTTTTGTGAAAACTGGTTGTCCTATAGACAGACCATGCCCATGCCATACTACAGTAATGTCAGCCTTGGCATGACTTTTGGGTGTCTTGGGTGCTGATTTTTTTTTCCCAAACAGGATAGCAATTGCACTCATTTGAGTCAAGTTAGGGATAGGGTCCAGAATTTAAGTGAATCAGACAAGAGGAAATTTGTGCCATCCTGTGTGGGGAAAGAAAAAAAATGAGCGTCCTGGGCAGCTGGACTTTGGACAAATGATTTGTTAGTCCCTTAAAGGTCTATGGAGATGTAGAGTAGTAAATTCTATACTGGTTCAAAGAGTGTTAACATCTGAGCAGATCAGCTTTTCAAGTTTGAAAAATAACACATTTAGTTTTTCAGTGACAGCTGATCAAAATTATATCAAATTTTAATCTGTTAGATTTGTGATGACTGAGTAGACAGCTGAAAATCTGTATGTATATTTCTGCTAACTCTCAGTCACTGAAGTGATTAGAAAGTTTGTTTTTGCTAGAATTTGATTGAAGGATTGGTAAATACTCTTGAAAAACTTATAATTTACTACACAAATTCAAAGAATTATGATAGACATTTGAATAACAAAGGAATTACAAGAGAAAATATAAAGGTCACCTGTTACAGTAATACATTTGCATAAAATTGGTATATTGATGGTTGAGATTTACAAATGCTGTGAATTGTTTTTTTTTGCAATTTTGTAAAAATATTGACCATTTTCATGATTTAAGTGGATTTTAAAGCAATTTGAAATAACATTAAATTCATACTTGAGTCATGAAGGCGTATCAGGCCGGTGTTTATCCCCAGTTTCCATGGCATCAGCGGATGAGAGCACATGACTCCCTGAACAGGATGACGACAGTCCATACAATTTACATGTATATGTAGCTAATGTTGCATCTACACAGACTAAAGTAAACTGACGTGGAATCTCTTTTTCTTTGAAATGAAGCAAAGAGAAATCCAACAGAAATCGGAGTGAGTTTAAAGGATTAGTTATGGGGTCAAGCGAGTCTATCGTCTATGAAAGAGGACTTTAATAGAAACAAAATAGAGAAGAATGCATTCAAAAATCTTATTCTGTTGAGGAGATATTTAAGTTTAAAGTTTGGTATCTGCGTAGAAAGTTAAATCAAACTATTGAATGTGATGTCATATCCTCAGATTCCTTAGTCTTTATCACAATTTTGTCCTGCAATTTGTTAGCTTAAAAACCATGAGATATGTCAAAAAAGTAGTAAAACTGAATCTAGGAAGGGTATTTATACTATACCACCAGAAGAAAGTTTTAGGGAAAGTAATTTAAATATTAAAAAACTTAAAAAGCTTTCTTTAAGATACATTTACAATTGTTAAGAATGTGAGGATGAAGATGATAGTAGTGCATGATATCCCCATTCATTGGTGATTACTGAGCATTTGTGATTCGCACATTTAAAAAGGATTATGCTAATCGGGTTTGCAGTTTGTAAAAAGTCATTGATTGGAATTTTGTCAGCCAAATGTGTGTGTGATTTGAATCATGAATATTGATTTTCAACGGCAAGACACTAAAAAACGATTACTCGCAATGAAGTATTTAGTAAACGTTTACAAGATTTGCGAGCGTGTAGCGTGTACATGCTAAACAGTCACAGCTCTACTCACTACACCAGTCAGCCATTTCTACACATATAAGACAAGAGCTTTAAACTCGAATATCTCCTGAATGGAATAAGAATTTTGAACGCTTTCTTACCCATTTTGTTTCTTTTAAATTCCTCTTTCATATAAGATGGACATGCTTGACCACTAAACTAATCCTTTAATAGAATAAGATTTTTGAATGCTTTTTTACCATTTTGTTTCTTTTGAAGTCCTTTTCATATAAGATGGACTTGCTTGACCACTGAACTAATCCTTTAATGGAATAAGATTTTGGAATTGCTTTTTCACCATTTTGTTTCTTTTGAAGTCCTCTTTCACATACACTGTTAGTTGGACATGCTTGACCACTGAACTAATCCTTTAAAGGATAGTCCAGGTTATATCTATTTTCACATTTTATGTTTTCTTTATCCTTTTGTAGGTTGAAAGAGTCAGATGAGGACATGCTTTGATATCTGATAAACACATATATCAAGGAGAAGTAATTGTGGTCTCCCCCTGATTATGACAATGGCTGATTTCTATGAAGTTTTAGGTGTGAGCCGTGGTGCTACAAGTGAGGAAATAAAGAAATCGTAAGTTTAATTTTGTCAGCTTGGAAAACAAGGGTCCTGTTTTTAGGGCTCTCCTGTTTGTTGGGCTCTCCTTTTTGTAGGGCTCTCCTGTTTGTAGGGCTCTCCTGTTTGTAGGGCTCTTCTGTTTGTTGGGCTCTCCTGTTTGTAGGGCTCTCCTGTTTGTTGGGCTCTCCTGTTTATAGGATCCCCTTTTTTGTAGGTCTCCTGTTTGTAGGGCTCTCCTGTTGTGGGGCTACTGTTTTGTTTGTTTAGGGTCTTAGGTCTTTTTTTGTAGGTCTCCTGTTGTAGGGCTCCTGTTTGTTTAGGGTTCTCTACTGTTTGTAGGGCTCTACTGTTTTTACTACTGCTTGTAGGCTCTCCTTTTTTAGGGCTCTCCTGTTTGTAGGGCTCTCCTGTTTGTAGGGCTCTCCTGTTTGTAGGGCTCTACTGTTTGTAGGGCTCTCCTCTTTGTAGGGCTCTCCTGTTTGTAGGGCTCTCCTGTTTGTAGGACTCTCCTGTTTGTAGGGCTCTCCTGTTTGTAGGCTCCTCTTTTTTGTAGGTGTCCTGTTTGTAGGGCTCTACTGTTTGTAGGGTTTTACTGTTTTTAGGGCTCTCCTGTTTGTAGGCCTCTCCTGTTTGTACACATCTCCTGTTTGTAGGGCCCTCTGTTTGTTGGGCTCTCCTGTGTGTAGGACTCTCCTGTTTGTAGGGCTCTCCTGTTTGTAGGCTCCTCTTTTTTGTAGGTCTCCTGTTTGTAGGGCTCTACTGTTCGTAGGGTTTTACTGTTTTTAGGGCTCTCCTGTTTGTACACATCTCCTGTTTGTAAGGCTCTTCTGTTTGTAGAGCTCTCCTGTTTGTAGGGCTCTTCTGTTTGTGGGGCTCTCCTGTTTGCATTACAGATCATTAGGGCTGTCACCATATGTGCTTATTGCATTATACCATAGGTTATTGTCAAATTATGTTATGTGGCATCTAGACTCGAAACGAAAGTGATATTACAGTAACTATACATGTTGGAATGCCCCTGGGAGTGTTTTTCACTATCACATCAGGGAGCCTGAGATAAAAACAGCAAGTTATGTACAGTACACAAAATTAATGTTTTTGTTATTTTTCAGAATTGTTTGCAATATAATTTGTTCAGGGCAAAATAATTACAAGTGTGTAAAATTCTTGCTAGAAGTAATAAGTAGAAAAATAAACAACATTTTTCAATTTTTTTAACCTGTATGTCACTTGAAATAAAACTTATGATAGAAATGAAAGTTTAAGAAATTTTTAAACCTTCATCGACTTTTTAACCTATGATCTGAATACATGTATATGAAATACATATTTGTGTAGTGTTTTACAGTACATTTTAAAACTTAGAGGCTTGTCATATTTTTTATAAGTAAGAGTTGGAATGATTTTGTACAGTAGGCAAAATATTTCCCTTGTTTCCAGGCTACAGAAATTTATATAATACATTTTTATAATGAACAGCGTTTAACTATTGTGGAATATTCTTTATATTTCAGAATTAGAATATCAGCACTATGTAGAGCGTATACCTCTGCCCACGTTGCAATTCCAACATGCCTAGAATAGTTTTAGAGTTTATTTGATCCCCATAACCACTATAATCTACCTCAGGAATCCTAGGCCCACCAAGATTTTTCCCAAGTTTTAATCTGTAAGGATCATTTGCATTCTGAACACTTGAAGATTATCTTTTGACTGATTTCTTCCAAGGCCATATCATTGTTTTCAGTTTCATTTCAGTCTAAGCATTTATTGTTTGAGTTCCATTCAGTTAAGATTCACATTCTATCATTTTCCATTCATGGCAGAAACCATGATTGTTCTTGTTACACTGAAATAAGTATTAAAAGGACACTTGATTTAATTTTCAATGAGTCCAGAAAATTGATTGTTGGATTCTTTTCATTGCATGAATTCATTGTTCATCACATTCCATTGGGAAGTTTTAACTGTGTCTTAACAGACCTTACCCTAAACATCCCCACCCCTCAATTTTCTCCCTTCTCTTGTATCAATACATTCCAAATTGTCTAAATCCAATCATTTCTTGAGATATTCTTATCTTCCTTTTAAAGTGAGCACCATTCCCCTGTTCCAATCAAACCACACATCAAATTTAATCCAAATCCAATCATCAGTTCTTGAGATATTCTAATGACAGACAAACTCACCTTAAAATGTCCCCATTCCTTCATGAGCACCATTTCCCTGTTCCAATGTCTCAAATTTTAATCACTTCTTTCTTAAGCAGTAACAAAACCACACACCAAATTTGATCCAAATCCAGTCATCAGTTTTTGAGATATCTTGATGACAAACAAACAGATAAAACATAACCTACGTCCAACTTTGTTGGCGGAGGTAATAATGCATAAAAGCTTGAGGTTTCTACAGGCACAATTTAAATGGTCATCAAACAAACAAAATAAATGTTATTCTTATTTAAAAACAAGTTTCATTAAATTTGATGTACACAAAATGGTTAACTTTCCAACTAATTATAGTCGTGTCCCTTAAATGTTTTTCCTTTTTTCTTCTTATTTTTCTTAAACTGATTACAACTACTGTATCAACAAGAAAACAATCCATGGAGTTGCTGATCTCATCACCTTAAGCATACATCATAGTAGGGGAAATAGCTAACAGTGTCACTATAGCTCCGTAACTTTTGACCTTGTGACCCCAAAGTCTATGGGGACACTAGTTCTGTAGCATTTGACTACTTCACCCCAGATTTACAGGACACAAGTTTATGTACCACAGTATCATGATACAAACATGGGATTGCTATAGGTCTTGCACTTTCGGAATTTAGAGTGGCACAAAAATGTACAAATTAGTACATAATTACCCCTTAAAATCACACATTTGGCTACGTGACACAAATTCATGTACCAATACAACATAGGGTTAGTGTAAGTCTTGTATTTTTAGTTTAAAATGGTGCAAAATTTCTTCTTTGACCCATGACCTTTGACCCATGACCTGTTGACCTCCAATTATTTTTCATTTTTGTTAAAATGTTAAACCATACCCACCTATGCAATTTATAAAGATACTAGTAATTCCTCAAAAGATATAGCCATCACTAAAAACTTGTTTCATTTGACCTGTGACCTTTGTACCCCAAAATCTTGGAGACAAAAGTTCCAGGCCAGGGGCACCTGTCCATTTTGGTTCATGTGTGTATTACATTTTTTGAGTTATAATTAAGCAACAAAATTAATTGTTGCATACGCACACACACACACACACACACACAGACAGAGGCAAAAATCACAAAATTTTGTCCTGTTACAAAACTTATGACCCCTAATATGAGGTCATGAGATGCCCTGTGGGCCTCACCACTCCCCATAATATCAAGGGGAGTGGGCATGTAGTGTAGGAGGTATATGCAGTTATTTACTTGCAATTTAAAGTTCTGACTTGCCTAATGTCATACCTTACTTATTTAGATAATGAATTCAGTACTGTATTTTGAGATTCTTGAGAGGGAAATGCTTTATTTTTCTGTACCATACATGTACACACATTGCACACTAATAAATGTAAATCAAAATTCAGTGATAAGTGATTGAGGAAGCATGTCTATTGATGGACATTACAGTAGTTGTGCAGAACTGTATCTTGAATATGATATATTATTTATTCAGTAATAATATAAGCTTGTAATTTGAACCATTATGATTCAATCATAATCATAATATCATGCAAGTAATATTATACCAAAATGATACACACCATTTGTTTGTGGTTTTTGCACAAGGCCTCAGCACAGCAGTATGCTAGATATCTACATACTGAATTTAAGCATAAACTTGATGTGTGGGTGTGCAGTTATCAGGCTATTAATTGCACCACATTCCTCTTGCTCTATCAACGATTGCATCAGATGTTATTTTTCTCTGAAAATATTTTGTCAGTTTGCCCTCGTCAGGTCATATGGTATGCATGTGTGAGTGATTACATTACATTGATGTCCCACACTAGGTTCAAGTTTTTGTGGATATGACAAAAGCAGTTACTGTATATTGTGTATTATTGGATTATGAAATTTGTATGGAGTATTTGCATTGTCATGACCCGTGCATTAAATTCTGGTAATGCGTGACCTTGATTATTTGGTTTATTCCATTTTTAGAACAGGTGAATGTTTGATTAAGGCGAAAAAATACATGTAAACTGTTTTCATTTTTCAGTCTTTTTAGTTGTTTTTCATGCATTTTAAACAATCTAACAAGGAAATTTTATTAAAAAAATGAATGTTTTGGCATCATGTTTATGTATGCATTTAATGCACTGTTCGAAGAACTTTGCACTCGCGAATGGCTTTTGTAAAGTCCGGCCATTTCACTCGTTCCAAAGTCCCTTGCCCAGCAACCTACCTGCTACATCCATTGACCATTCCTCAGCCCCAGTCCCCAAATTTGTAATCATTCAGGCCACCAACAAACCAGACAGTTTCAAAAGAGTTTCCCCTTTCCTCATCCACAAAGCGCTCCACGGCCTTGTTGGTACCCTCCCCAAGGTTTCTACCCCAGATCCGGTGATCTCCTGGTGCACTGCACTAGGGACACTAAGTCACCATCCTCCTCACCACCAAGACCTTACATGTAGCTAATACTTGTATCGACACAACAGTCACTCCCCACCATTACCTGAACTCCAGCAAACGCGTCATCAGAACCAGGGACCTTGCCTACTTAACCAATGAAGACCTAGTTAAGGAACTTGCCAGCCAACACTTCACTGAGGCCCGTCGTCTCATCCTCAAGAGAGACAGTGTCGAAACATCTACCAATACCATCTTTCTGACTTTTGATACACCAACTTTCCTCTCCCCTCCCACGTCACTGCCAGCTATCTGAGAATTCCAGTTGCCTCCTACGTTCCCAACCCTCTCTGCTGTCATAAGTGCCAGAGGTATGGCCATGGAAAAAACTCATGCTGCAGCTCAAGCGCACTGTGGCAACTCTGGAGCCTCAGACCATGACAACGCCTCTTGCATCAATACCCACACTGCACCAATGCGACGGTACTCTCCCAGCCACCATCCCTCCTTCTCAAAAGACTGCCCCATGTGGCTTTAGGAAAAACAGATTACTAAACTAAAACCCTTAATCACAGCACCATTTACCCGGAGGCTAGGAAGCAATTCCTCACTTCCCTCCACACCAAACCTTCCTACTCGATCAAAGTCTCCTAAAACACCAATACCGTCCCCCCTAACACATTTAAAACTGACTCACATGCCCAAACCGACCTCACCTGGCTCTTTTTACTGAGTCCTAAGCCTGTCGCCTTTGCCAAGAACCCAACCACACCCATTAAACCACCTCCACCACCACCTCTCCCCAACCTTCCTTCCTTTTTTAAAACCCCTACCCCAACACCTGCAATGCCATCAAACTCAAACCAACCTGGTCAACAAATCAGCAAACAGCCCACCATCCAAACCCACATGTACAGTATGACACTAAAGAGAACATGGATAGTTTGATTACCAAAACCACCGAAAATACTTATCGTCCCAATTTTGAAATACAACTGCTCCCAAAGAAATGGACAGATCCAAAGAAAAAACAAGCCAACCCAGACACAACAGATCTTCCTCTAGATAAACCCCTGCCTTTTATGGCATACAACAAAAACAATTACAGTAACATTCACATTATACAATGGAACAGTAGGAGCCTTAAGGCCAACTCTGAAGAAATTGATCTTCTGGCCACCACCTTTCAACCTGGTCATGCTTTGCCTACAAGAAACCTTGAAAACCACTGACCATTATTCCCTCAATAACTTCTCTTGTTACCATAAACATCAAGAGGACAGCGGCAGGGCCTGTGGGCATCCCCATTTCGTTAAACACGATATTCCACTCAGCCCTATTCAGGGCATGTGAACACCGTCCTTCAGGGCATCAGTATTTCAGTTTTATTCTCCAAAGACAAGACAGTCTGCATGCACTTCAACATTTCAACAACCTGCACCCCAATTCAAACCTTGTGCTCAACGGCAATTGCATCCCTAAAGTTCCTGGGTCTAAGCCTAGACCCAAGCTCTTCTACAAGCAACACATCACCAACCTGAAACAGAAATGCAACAGCTCCCTCAACATTCTCCGCCTCCTCTTCAACACTACTTGGTGTGCAGACCCCCACGCTCTCCTCAAAATCTTGGAGCTCACCATTCATGCTAAGCTTGACTTCGGCAATATTGTCTACTGTGCCGCTCACAACTCTTACCTCTACCACATCAACACCATCCAAACTAAAGCCCTCGGGCTTTGCCTGGGTGCCTATAGGACCTCCCTGCATCATCATGATTCCTTCTTGCCAAGGACCTCACTTTTAGAGCCCCTGTCATCATCAGCCTTCACTTTGAAGGACTAAACCCAATCCCCCTTCCTGCTCCACCATCTTGGGTGGCCACCCCCTTCCTTCCATCCACCTAGCCTTTCATCTCAAAACCCAAACCCACCCCAACTTTAACTCCACAACCCAAAGATACTCTCAAACTACACCTCCATCTATACTGATGGCTCCAAGGAAGGCAACAAGACAGCTGCTGCTGCCGTCATCCAAGACATCACCCTCAATAGCAGGCTTCCTAACTACTCCCATCTTCTCGGCCAAGGTCAAGGCCATCCTACTTGCCCTCAACTATTTTGAGTACTCCCTGCTCAGCCACTTTGCCATCTTCTCAGACCCCAAGTCTGTCCATACTACTTCTTTACTCAACCTTAAGTGGGATAACCTCACATCCCACCTCCTCCGTAAACCTGCAGGAAAAATATTCTTTTTCTTCTGGATATCCAGCCATCTTGGCATCCCCGGCTTTCCCTCAACCTCCCCCCATCCCCTTTCCCAAAACCCTTTCTGACATCAAACCGCTTATTGCTTCACTTGTTCTTGACCGCTGGCAAACCTCCTGGCTCACAAATTGATAACAAACTCCACAACATCCTGCCCACCATTCCGATTAAACTCACCATCCACAATCTCTCTTGTATGGACAATGTCCACATTACCTGCCTTAGAAAAGGTCACACCCACCTCACTCACTCCCACCTCTTTACTGGCTCCCCCACCCCTCTGCAACAATTGCCATTGTCCCCTATCAGTCCACCATGTCCTCTTTGCCTGCCCCCAGTACAAGTTCCCCAGATCTTTCCTCACAACTCCATAGCCGAGCTCTTCCAGAACCCCCCCCTTGTAAAATTATCTTCTTCCTTCATCATGCTACAACCATATTTAGTCCCTCCTCCCCCTCCCCTAGACCACTTCCTCTTTCATTTCTAGCTTCCTGGCTCTTAGCCCCCATACTTCTTTCAGACTCATCCTATTTTCTTTTCTTCCTACAATGCCTCTGGAATGATCTAACCTCTCAGGCGGGAAGAAGGGGGGGGGGCACTTCCATATGTGAGGTATATATACATGTGCTGCCCGAGCAGTTGCCTTTTTCAGAATTTTTGTAGTGCAGGTATTAAAAATACAATCTCTTATACTGCTGGTTTAAAACGAATTGCATATTTTCATACTGCAGGTATCGAAAAACTTTTATTTTTATCGTGCAAGTATTAGAAATCACCTATTTTCATACTGCAGGTATCAAAAATCACTTATTTTCATACTGCAGGTATCAAAATCCTAAACTGTCATACTGCAGTTACCTAAAAAAATCTCATACTGCAGTTCAATTTTGAAATTCTGGGTGCTACATACCTACCATTTTAGTATGGAATTTTCCCCCCCCCCCCTCCCCCATCCCCGGGCTCTCAGGCACAATTTGACCCTCACTGTCTTGGTGTCGTTAAGTCCTCTTCAAACAAACAAACAAACTTTGATTAGTGAGATAGAGTATAACATGCAAGAACTTGCTCTGCCCATCTGCTCATCAAGATGAGACTAATATTTTTTATTTATAGATTTACATTTAAAAAATGTTGTGGATCTGCGAGTATGACATCACACTGTATACTGCAGAGCTGAAGAAAATCATGTTGGTCTACTCATAAATCTCTTACAAAATCTCTTACTCCAATCTCAGCATTTATGATTTGCTGGCCTCTGAAAAACAAGTTTTAAATTGATTAAGTTCACCATTATGCTTTGCTGCTTAACATATCATACTGAGGCTGAATGTTGGGAAGCATTTTATGTTGCAACGCCTGTCATTATTTCATGTTTGCGACCCCTGTCAGTGTGATTGTTTGAGAGTAATAAAGAAAAGTTGGAATAGAAAATGTCATATCATATCACAGATGAAAGCAATATAAATTAACCTTGAGATCTGCAAATTACATTGTGTACTGTACTGCATTTGCAGTGAAACCCTTGTTTAAATGTGAGCTTCATGTACTGTACAGTGGGGTACATTATGTTATATCTTTTAAACAGAGTGAGAGAAATTTGGAATTTATAACCAAATTTTCCAAATTTAAAAACTGAACTGCCTCATATTTGAGTAACTACTAGGGCTGTCACGATATTTTGATTATCGTGATATTGTTTTTTTCATATTAAAACTACCCTGACCAAAGTATCTTGATATGTCATTTTCACATGTAAGCTGCATATTAAAGCAAAAATTTGTGATATAGAACTTCAGAAACATTTCAAATGGATGAGATTTCAACTAATTATTTGCAGCATATCTGATTCTTTTATGCTTCCTTTCCGTAGCTCTTAGATTTTACAGGAGAAATGAGACTGCATGCTAAAAACTCAAGTCCATCATTTTGTAAAATGAGCTTTGTAAAATAATTAATGTTCGTGAAAGATTAACAATAAAAATTCATAAATACTTTAAGGAAATCCTTGCATCTGATTGGTTAATTACCCATGTTCGAATGAAGTATCGAGACATGGCTTGAGCTTCCACATGAATTTCTATAAACAAGTTGGGAGAATTAAAATTGTTGATCAACAATGAATCTCCACTTGTTGCTTTTCAATGTGTCTTTCAGATCATACACCTCAATTTTACACTTTTGTTTTATACATTATCCCTGTAGTTATTGGTTTATAATGAAAATTGGATATTTCAACGCCAAAACAAAATAGTAGCCTATTTTTTTTTTTTTGGCTGCTCGCGACCGCACGTAACGTATATTCGTGTTATCATCTTGTTGTTAAATGAATCTATTTTAATGTGTTAGGAGAATAAACTTGTTATCAACATGATTCAAATTTGTTTGCATTTTTCTCTTTTTTTAAATTTTATGTCAGAATTTATGAATCGGAATCAAGTAGAAGGTGCCTTGGTCTCTGCTCATTCAAAACCGGCTATGACGTCACAGGGGCAGAGGCCCTCGGCTGCGCCTCGGGCCTCTCAGCCTCCCTGTGACGTCATAGCCGGTTTTGAATGAGCAGTAGAGACCTCGGCACCATCTACTTGATTCCTTAAATTATATAGATATTTAAATCCTCAGCCAGATTTCCAAAATCAATAATTCATAGATATCGCAATATTTTTGTCCATGATAAGTAAACAATATCTCACTTAACCACATCATGACAGCAGACCCCTAGCTTGATTTAAAAAGGGGCAAGGTGCCAGACTTGTTGAGGGCACATTAATGTGCACGCGAAGCGCTGCATCTTTCTGGTGTGAAGTCCAGGGGCATCCTTAAGGTTTAATACCATGGTGAAGAAACTCTGGGATTTTAGCTATAATCATACCTTAGAATGAAACTGTTCCGACTGATAAGGACCATTTATGAGCCAAACAGGACACTTGCTTACTATGCTATCATTCTGTGTTCTGTATCTACTGTATGTAAGGTATTTCATTTATGAGGTTAATTAAGTTCAAACAAAAATTAAAATAAAAAATAAAAAATTATCATAGACATTAGTGTACAGTACTGTACATGCATTCATGCTATACTACAGTATGTCGATAGAATTTGCATTGATTGAATGTGCACGTTCTTGTAGTGTGGGGACACAGCTAGGTGATTGATACATCTTTGCATGTTCCAATCAATGTCTGCTTTTTTAGCTTTCATTTTTTGAGCCTTTTGTCTGATAGGTTGATACCCCAGCTGTTCATAAATGGTATATTTCTTGCAATTCCCTGAAATGCCCTCGCTCAAATGTAATGTAAGGACATGATCGTACATACTGTATGATAAATCTGTGCCTTATTGAATGAAAATTGTAATATTTTTCCATAATTGGATCTTTATGATCAATGTAACTACCGTATGAATCATTATCAGTTTGTTAAGATGAATGGCTTATGCTCTGATGTATGGTCCATTAGTACAGGTGCACCCCAGGGTTGTTGTCTGTCAACTATCCTCTTTTGCTTGAACACTAATGATTGCAGAAGTAAACATGATGTTTGCTCAGTTATCAAATATGCTGACGCTCCTGTGATAACCGGTCACCTTCATGATAACACTACTGCTCCGTATGAGGATGAAATTGGTGATTTTGTTAATTGGTGCAATTAAAACTATCTGAAATTGAATTGTAAAAAAAAACCAAGGAGATGGTGTTTGATTTTAGGAAACGGTTATGTGATCGTGCTCTAATCAGGGTTAATAATAAGGTTGTTAAACAGGTGGGCCATTACAAATATCTAGGCACTATTATTGACTATAAACTTACCTTTAAAGACCAGGCTGATGCAACGAGAAGCAAGACGTACCAAAGGTTGTATTTTGTACGAAAACTGAAATGTTTTAAAGTTGACAATATTATTCTTAAGCTCTTTTACCAGTGGGTAATGCAAAGTGTGTTGACTTTCATTATTATCTGTATATTTGGGCTGCTTACAAAAGCCGTTAAGCCCTCATCAAACAAACAAACAAAAGATTAAACTAGTAAACTGGAGAAGATACTACTCCGCTTGCTGACACCATTGAGAGATACTGTATTGCCTATCATTTTTACGCAGACAACACTCATTTATACATATCACTTAATAACTCAGATTTACATAATCAGCTACTTGCTCTCGAAACTGTATCAAAGACATTAAGTGTTGGATGATGACTAACTTTTCGAAACTAAATGATGACAAAACTGAATTCCTTTTAATCGGTAGCATGTGCATTATCAACAAAATGCCATGTGTATCATTAAATGTCAATAACATAAGCATATCTAATTCTTCTAAGGTAAAAAAATTAGGTGCAATATTTGATTCTGAAATGTCCATGGAAAAGTTTGTTATATCTTATTGTCAAAGTGCAATGTATCATCTTAGGTCAATTGCTCAAATTTGACATTTCCTAGATGGTGACTCAACGAAAACTTTTATCCATGCCCTTGTTACTTCTGAAATTGATTATGCAAATTCTCTTTTGATTGGTGTCAACAAATCATTATTTCATTGTCTACAGTTGATTCAAAATTCCGCTGCTAGACTCATAACACGTACAGTTTATAGAGATCACATTACACCCATCTTATTCCAACTTCATTGGCTGCCAGTTGAATATCGTGTGCGTTTTATAATTTTAGTTCTCTGTTTTAATTGTTTGCAAGGTACAGCCCCTGATTATCTAGCCCTATTAATCAAAACCCACCAACCATCTCGTACATCAGGTCAACATCAACTCCAAGTACCAAGAACTTCAAACAAATCTTGGGATTGCTGCTTTATGCCTATGCACCAAATGAATGGAATAAACTCCAGTGCACTATAAGGTGCAATGTATCGCTCTCAGCTTTTAAACGTGACTTGAAGACATTCATTTTTAGACAGTATTTTAGTCATAATACTTGATATTTATTCTCTCGCTTTACTTACAGATTTTTATACTTCTTAGCATTTTTAAAATTTCAGTTTGTCTAGATTTATTTTCACATGTATTTTTACTCTTTCTATCCCAAATTATATAATAACCTAAATTTTGCAACTATATTTTTAAGATCAATACGCATTTAAACTTTTAAACTTGTTTTCCCTTGCTAGCTTTACATTATTCCTGTCGCCTTTATACTTTTATACCTTTTATCTTTTTTAACATATGTCGTATATTATCTATGTTTACATTATTCTTAAATTTTATGTATTTTAAATTTTCATTTTGTAAAGCACTTAGAGCTTATTGTTAGAATAAGTGCTGTAGAAATGTAATTTAATAATAATAATGATAATCATACGGGCCGCAAGCCGTGTTGTTGGTGATGACATTTGTCAGAAGTCCATCTTTGATCTCTACAATGACATGATGCACGGAAAAATAACGAAGATATTGAATGACAACACACATCCGCTCTTCCCACTATATATTTTCTGCCGTTCACGGAAAAGACTTCGTGTGCCACGGTCCAAGCATAACAGATTCAGGGTTTCATTTGTACCCAACTCTATTTCACTGTTCAACTTAAAAGTGGCCCAATAGTTTGTATTTTTCGTATTGTAAATCAAATTTATATATAGAAATATATATATATATAGATATATAGATATATATATATACTGTATATATATATATATATATATATATATATATATATATATATATATATATATATATATATATATATATATATATATATATATATATATATATATATATATATATATATATATATATATATATATATATATATATATATATATATATATATATATATATATATATATATATATACATAGGCCTAGAAATAATAGGCCTATATATAATAGGTCTATATATAAAAGGCCTATATATAATAGGCCTATATATAATAGGCCTATACATAATAGGCCTATACATTTATACATCTCTTGGATGTTATCGTTTTTTACCATTTAATAATTTTTACCGTAATTGGCTAATTTACTATTTTTTATATAACTTTGATGTAACTTTTATATTCATATATCTTTTAAAATATCTTTGTACATTTTGCTACAGGGCGACAAATTTCCATATTTTGTTGTGGACGAAATAAATTTAACTTATCTTATAATGTTACTAGTAGTTGTTTTTCACTCAACACTGCTTGGAAGCAAAATGTTGAACTTACAGTAATATACCACATATCATTGGTAAATAAATGACCATGTTCAAAGGGTTTCAAAACTTTTGGGAAATATTTTTAAACCTAGTTTAGACATCCAAGAGCAATTTTTTTCTCTCCAAAAACATCATCTTTTTCTATCTACCGATCGAAGATTTACGAAAGTAACTCACATTTGTTTTGACAAAGACTGCTGTTAAATGTAAAATCTCTTCACTTTGAGATAGACACATCGCACTACACCACAATACTATGTATAGTAATCCAATACATCACATTGATTCTTTAACTTCCCATACATTTAGTCCTTTCTCATGGTTGTGTGTTTGAATATCTTTATTTTTCTTTACAGGTATCGTAAACTTGCGCTAAAATGGCATCCAGACAAGAACCCAAACAACAAAGAGGAAGCAGAGAATAAATTCAAGGAGATCTCAGAGGCTTACGAGGTGTTAGGGGACGGTAAGTCTTGAATCACTTTTACTTGATGAATTTGAAAAGTTTGACCTTATGGCTTAAAGAGAAAATGCAAGGTTTATGTAGAAATCCAGAAGTAGCCTCTTACTTATATTACTTATATTCAAATTATAGAATAAAACATCATTTCATTCTTCATTTTAGTATCGACCGCATGATATTTGTAAAAAAAATTGTTTCAAAATAGACCAGAAATCACAACAATTGTATACTTTATCCAAATTTTACAACAGGTATGAATACAATTTGAATAGATTTGGATTATAATGTATGATATATCGAAATGAGTAGGACTGAAAATAAAAGTCCTCACTTTCTCGTTTTAAGTATATCCTTAATTTTTATGTGAACATTTTGGGAAGAAAATGACAATGACCAATGTTTGGCCCTGATTTAAAGTGGCACCCAGACAAGAACCTGAACAACAAAGAGGATGCAGAGAAGAGATTCAAGGAGATCTCGTAGGCTTACGAGGTGTTAGGGGACAGTAAGTCTTGTATCATTTTTACTTGAAGAATTTGAACAAGTTTAAACTCATGAGAGGGTGACATGAAGAGAAAATGTTGAGCAAGGCTTTTGTAGCATACTTAAAGCTCAGACCTACAAATCATCAAAGCAAAAATCGTTTTATCCTGAATCCTAGTATATTGATCCTAGATGGGTTTTTTACTTTTTTTATCTTTTCAAAATGGACCAGAAATTACAAAAAATTACATACAGTTGCCCCAAATTTCCAAATTTACAATTCAGGTATAAATACAATCTGAGTACATTTGTAATACACTGTATTATTTATATGCAAATTAGCTAGCATGGTTTTGCCCCGACGTGAAACTGGCCGGTTTTCAAAACAAAAACTGGTTTTACCCGGAGAACCGGTTTTTCACCCGTAATGTAAACAAGCCCTGAACATAAAGTAAGTGCATTGCATACACTGTTATATGATAGCTGCTAAAGATGTTTGTATCACAGTATTTTCTGTAAATAATGTTGAAAATGATAACGGAGGCATTAATAAATAAAATGTATTAATAAACTTTAATGTTATTTGCATGTAATGTGATTTTATATACCCCATTTGCCCCATAAATGATGCCGATTTTACCCATTTGTCAGTCTACAATTTTGGACAAAACTTGTTCAAACACTTAATGAAAATATGTGATGTTTTTCATGAGGATACTTTTCTATGTTGTAAATTATTCCATATTGAGAAATCAGAAATGCTGGAATTTTTTTCTGTTGCTTCTTCAATCTCTATCCTTTCAATTGTAATTAATATTTTAAGATTTTAAGGACATTTTTATTGATGCCGCCAGTGCCCCCCTCCCCTACCTCACTATATTAATTGTCCTCCCCTCCCCACCCCATTCAATGTTGGCCATTGTTACTGTTTTTCCTGGAAATGACATTAAGAAAGAAAAAATGTATTATTGAAAAGGGGAGGGAGTAGGGGGTTACAATTCCTGGAAAAAAATATTTAAGAAACAGAACACTATAAGATATGTAATTCTCAAAAAGCTGAAGTGTTCCAACAGTTTTGTCCAAGATTGTAGGTCTGAAAGGCATTAAACAGTTCCTGATGTCTCAAGCCAATCACATAAAAAAGTTATGAAAAAGGGCGTGTCGACAGGCCACCTATATGTCCTTATTTGCTCACGATTTCTATTCATATAGTGATGATTTCAATTTTTGAAATGATTTTTCGGTTAGTTGTAAAACACA
This sequence comes from Chiridota heheva, assembly GCA_020152595.1. Classification (NCBI taxonomy): domain Eukaryota; kingdom Metazoa; phylum Echinodermata; class Holothuroidea; order Apodida; family Chiridotidae; genus Chiridota; species Chiridota heheva. The sequence goes on from JAIGNY010003348.1 coordinate 405,576, forward strand.
TGCAAATAAATCCCCTAAATGCATCATCTTACGATGTGATGCTAGCCATCGTGTACTTAATCACGCAGTACAATTGTTCCTCATTTACATAAAGCCTAGAGTGAGAAAATCTTACAGTTGAGATCCCACCCACTTGATGCTCATTATTTCTTTGAAACATTAACCATGGCCAGGCCATGGCTCATTTAAGTTGAACCAAAAATAAGAAAATCGTTAATCATACATACCTCTCTGTTATTTTTTTCTTTTCCAAGTACAATAATCATTCTTGCTATGTTTTACTTGCCGTTCGTGCAAAGGGTCCCGCCCTATAGCCTTATATGGTATTCGCCAAAACTGCGTGAACTGGAGTGCACAGCAAAGAAAATGCCCACTAATGAAAAGTAGTGTCCCACTCACCACCAAATACGTATTTTCTTCTTCAAAATAAAAAAATAAAAGTGTATTACATGCAATCTTTATATAAATAATACGATACTTGATTTGAATACATCATGATTGAAAATTAAACTAAATTACATTGTATTTTTTACTTAAACCAGACCTTGTTTTAGCAAGGAGCTATGAAAACATTTTATTTTTACAACACAGGCTGCACACATACACCCAAGTAAAATAAATTCTTCGGCACTTTGCAAATGAGATTTTTAGTTCTACATTGATTTAAAACATCTAAGTAATATTATTAATATTATTGATAAGCAATATTTTTGGTCACTCAGATTCGTATAAAATGGCAAAACACATCTGTATTCGAACATTCTGTTTGTTCTTTCTACTTGTGAAACGATATGCAGAGCGGAATGCAGAGATAATATTATTAATTTATGCATACTAACAGGCTATCACCTAACGGGTCTTCAAAAAACATAAACTCGCTCTACTTTAACCCAATGAAATCATTTGAGCTTGTGCCCCCAAGTGAATCACACGTGCCATGGGTCAATTACATACATACGTGATTGTAACAGAAGATTCCATTGCTAGTGCTTTTATGAGTAAACATGATTACAGAGAACGGCAGAAATTTTTCAAAACAAAGTGCATGAAATCTTTCTTTTTAAATCTGAAGTTTTGACCAGGACAGTTGTTTTAAAGTATATTTTACACATGAAAATGAGATCGGAAAGGAATTAAAAAAAAATCGAGGGGGTGAGAGGTAATTTTCTCTTGCGATCTAATTGTGAATCATGTATACGTACCAACTTTCTGGTGTGTGATACTGATAGCACAGGAATAATTTATCTTCATTTTGCATCATTAACGACCACACAATTTACCATGCTATTTATAGCGAGACGGTTTGTCCCAGATTCAAACTTTAAAAACTTTCGCAAATATGATACACAGTGTCAAGGGACAAATTATTGGCCCTTATCGCTTATTGGCGGGCAATTGGAAAAGATATCAACCCTGCTAACTTGTTGTTACCATGAAAACTCCCTGTTGTTACTGTACTGGCGTGGCGCGTGAGAAAAAGTCAACCCTTGCGCTGATTTACATACAGTGGGAATAAAGTTAACTTTTTTGACCAAGTACCAGCTTTGATTACGGCACTGAAGTAACACTCGTGATTCATGATATTCATTTACAAGTTTCTTATCCAGGTGCTGTTTGTAATTGTACAATGTATTGTAAATTGAAGTTAATGTAGTCTTGTACAGTACATGTAGGGCTCGGGTTGGTTGTGAATTTATGAGTGAATGGTCTTGTGATTTGCGATATTGCTATCGCTGGGATTTATAATGGATTAACAAAGTATTTTACAAGACAAAAAGACTTGGGAGAGAATGCTAAGGACTTAAAATATAAGGGATTATAAAGAAATGAAGGTACAGTTGTTGTGTTTGTGGAAATATTAGCCCAGAAAGATGACACAAAGAGACATTATTGAGCAGATTCGAACCTGTTATTACAGGTACATATTATTATTCATGACTATTCATTTCCAGGTAAAATTCATGACTATGCATTTCCAAACATTGTCATTTCTTAATCGTATCATTGATTTAATCTGCATAAATATCACATATTTTCACAAATATATCAAAAGATACTTCAAAATACATTCTTACAGAAAGCATGAACTTTCATTTTATTCAAATTTTTACCATCTTTTAAAAAAAGTTTTACCGTGATTTTTTTTTTTTTTTTGGTACTTCCATTTTTTGAAAAACATGAATCAGACCAAAACCGTGGTTTTGCGAAACCATGAAATCATGAAAATATTGAAATCGATCTAGGTTTAAAAAGATACTGTGTGAAGAATTTTCATGCTGACAGCAGTATTTAAAGTGGTGAGGTAATAAATATATGTCATGTTTCTTAAGAAGTTTGCATTTAATCAGCCTGGTAATTCCTCAAGTGTGCATGTAGCAGCAGTAAATCACTATATAGAGAATCTAGGTGTTTAAAGGATTAGTTCAGGGGTTAAGCAAGTCTATCTTATATGAAAGAGGACTTCAAAAGAAACAAAATGGTGCAGAAAGCATTCAAAAATCTTATTCCGTTAAGGAGATATTTAAGTTGAAAGTTTGGTTTCATTTGTGTAAAAACGACTGAAATCAGACTAGTTGCGATGTCATAGCCTTAGATTCCTCAAAATCTTGATATATTCTATCAAATTTTTTCCTGCGATTCTGTGGTTTAAAAACCATGGGATACGTCAAAAAAGTAGTAAAACTGAGTCTAGGAAGGGTATTTATAATATACCACCTGAAGAAAGTTTGAGGATAAATAATTTAAATAGTGAAAAAATTAAACTTTCCTTAAAATACATAAAGACTTTGAGGAATCTGAGGCTGTGACGTCACAACTAGTCTGATTTCAGTCGTTTCTACAGAAATAATACTAAACTCTAAATTTGTTCATCTCCTTAAAGGAATAAGATTTTTGAATGCTTTCTTCACCATTTCTAAAGGCTTTCTTCACCATTTTTGAATGCTTTCTTCACCATTTTGTTTCTTTTGAAGTCTTCTTTCATATAAAATAGACATGCTTGACCACTGAACTAACCCTTTATTAATATAAATTATAAATTCCTTGTGTTTGTATGTTTTCATTCTAGAATTACCTATGGTTTGAAAAACTAAATATATAGTTACATAGGCTTACATAGGCCTAAGAACATGTTCTTCATGGGGGAAGGGAGGGAGTGGGGGCACAAAGAAATGCTACAACTTTAGTTCAATGGTAAAAAATTGACTTAGTTGAGGGGGCACCATGTAAGTCACTGCAACATTGGGGGTTATGTGCCCCCTGTGCCCCCCTATGCCTATGGTGACTTAAATTTTAGATCAAAATTATACAATTCTTTGCTCATAACAGGGAAAAATATTATGCAATTTTTTCCTAGTGTTCCATTGTGTTATATCGCTAAGGTTTTTCCCTAGACTTTAACAAACAAATACTGTAATTGAATTTCTCCTCAATTTCCTGTTGATTTTTAATAACTTTTCTCATTCCCATTTTTGAGGTAAGTACAATAAATATGATTGATATCGCAGTACCCATGTAGATATGATAAACTTGACTGTTGCTGGTCATGTGACTCCTTGAATAAGTGTTTGAGATGGTAAATAAATTTGACAGATGTTTGGGGGTTGTTTTTTATCAGCTCTTATTTATGTACAGTAAAATTTTGCTGTATGTATCAGCTAGCAGTTGAATCTCTCAGTATTTTCTCATCGATGTGTGAAAATTGATTTGTGTTTTGTTTGTTCAATGGCTTTTCCATTTAAATTTTCATCAAAGGAATTGAACAGATGGGTTTTGTTTATTAGCTACTTTTCTTACCAGAGTGCAGTGCAATTCAAGTTACTGAATTTGCTCTGAAAAGTGTTAGAATGATAGAAATATTTTATATAACAGTACTGAAATGGACAGATAAAAAAAAAATACAGTAAACTGAAATGGTTTTGAATTGATCAAAATCATGCAAATATCAAGAAATTATGCCAAAAAGGTTTTAAACATTTTCAGGCATTTTTCCTCCTTTTTTTTCAGGTATTTTTTTTTCTCCTTTAGGCCTTAATTTGCAAATTTGTTATGTATGAACACAGGACCCCCAACACTGGGGGCTGGGAGCCATGCACCCTCCCCCACCAAAGATTTCCAAAGCAATAATTTAATAGAAATGGGTGTGAACTGCAACAATATTCATGTCTCTTCCAACTCCAACATACTGTATGTCGGTGGCCCTAAAATGGACAAACAGCAGATCTCTAGCTTGATTTAAAAGAGGCGAGGTGCTAGAGTTGTTGAGGGGCACATTAATACTTTTTGGCATGGGGTCCATGGGTCCCCTTAAGGCTCAAGTCCCTGGGTGAAGCTCTGGGATTTTAGCTACAGTATAATCATATCTCAGAGGTGCTGTGGCTCAGTGGTTAAGGAGTCATGCTCGTATTCGAGAGGTAACGAGCTCAATTTCCGTTGTAAGCGCTGCATTGTGTCCTTGAGCAAGACACATTACTTTACTTGCTTTAGTCCACTCAGCTGTAAAATGAGTACAAGCACTGCTGGGGAGTTAATCTGATGGACTGGCATTTGGCCAGGGGAGTTGTGTACTCTCATCCACTTGTGCACCATGGAAACCAGGGATTAGCACAGGCCCAATGAGTCTAATCTATGGATTTAGCTTTTAGCCTTTTATAATCATATCTCAGAACGAAACTATTCTGACTCATAAAGACCATGCATGAGTTAAAGAGGACAATTTCTTACTATGCTATTATTCTATCTTCTGTTTTTATGTAAGGTAATTCATTTATTTGAGTTTAATTAAGATTATTAAGGTTTTAAATGAGTTGCATTTTTTCTGAGGGGCAGGGCAGACCACAAGGGGTGGGGTGTGGAGGGGCTGGGCGGGCCAATGGAGGGGCCCCTTTGAAACAGCAAAGCTAGGGCACTGAACAGGTTATGTACCATCTCACATTTGTTTTTATAAGGAAAGTAGCAGGTCCTGGTAATTCATATTAAGATCTTATCTTCATCCCTTTATCAACATCTAGGTGGTTGAAGTTATTTTCAGATTAAGGAAAGAAGTTGAAAAAAATATTTCTAATATGGAAGATTTCCAGTATCTTGCCTTAAATGATTAGTTCAGTGGTCAAGCCAGTTTACCCTGAAAGAGTATGTCAAAAAAATGGTGAAGAAAGCATTCAGAAATCTTATTCCATTTATATTCATGTTTAAAAGTTCTGCATCATTTGTGTAAAAACGACTGCAATCAGACTAATTGTGACATCTCATCATCATATTTTGTCCTGTGATTTTGTGGCTTAACAACCAACCATTGGATATGCCAGGAAAGTAGTATCAGAATCTAGTAAGTGTAATTATAATATACCACCTGAAGAAAGTTTGAGGGAAAATAACTCAAATAGAAAAAGTTAAATAAATTTTCTTTAAAATTCATTGACAAGTTTGAAGAAACTGATGATAGGGGTGTCAAGCCTTCCATAATAGACTTACTACACAAGTCATTTCATGTACACAGATAAGACGGAACTTAAAATTTGAATATCTCCTTAATGGAACAAGATACTGAAGTAGTTTCTTCACCATTATCTTTCTCTTTTGTATCAGATAAACTTGCTGGACCACTTAACTAATAAGATATTCAATATGCTTCATACTCCATTACACTATTACAGTAGCATACAATATCCTTGTGGGCTTTTTTTGTGTTACTTGTTATGGCCTCTATTATAAATGTTTTTATGTGAAATTTTAAATTCATACTGTGCAGTAGTATTGTACACTTAATTTTATATAGTATCATTTCACAATATGTTGAATGGGGATGTTTTTGAGAGTAGCTGACCTTTCAGAAGAAATTTAATTTTGTAATAAAATCATAATATTCTGTTGAACTTTCTTTCAGCCCTCGTTTTGTCATTTTCTGTCTTACTGTAGATTGTTTAAAATGCATAAAAACAACAAAAAAGAAATGAAATTGAGAAAAGTTTACATACATTTGATCACTTTGTTAAGAAGTTCACCTGTTCACCAGATAGTGCATTACGGGATTTAAAGGATTAGTTCAGTGGTCAAGCAAGTCTTATCTGATATGAAAGAGGACTTAAAAAAAAAAAAAATATTGAAGAAAGCATTCAAAAATCTTTTCTGTTAAGGAGATTTAAGTTTAAAATTTGGTATTATTTGTGTAGAAAAGACTGAAGTTGTGATGTCATAGCCTTAGATTCCTCAGTCTTTATGTATTCTATCATAATTTTTCCTGCGATTTTGTAGCTTAGAAACCATGGAATATGTCAAATAAGTAAAACTGAATCTACTAGAAAAGATACTTGTGATATACCACTTGAAGAAAGTTTAAGGAAAAATAATTCAAATAGTGAAAAAACTAAATAAACTTTTTTTGAATACATTAACAATTGTTAAGAATGTGAGGATTAAGACATCAGCTTTCCATAGTAGACTTACTACACCAGTCATTTCCACACAGATAAGACAGAGCTTTAAACTTGGATATTTCCTTAACGGAATAAGATTTTGAAATGTTTTCTTCATTATTTTGTTTCTTGTGAAGTCCTCTTTCAAATAAGATGGACATTCTTTACCACTAAGCTAATACTTTAATGCACTGGTCATGAAAATGTAAACACTACTTAGAAATTTTATAAATTAAAATATTCATTTTGCAAGATTTTTTTGTCACTTTATTAATCTTTTTTGAGATGAATGTGGCAATGGACATGATGAAAGGCTATTTTAATCACTCTTGTGGTATCTAGCCAGGACAGCATCTGCAGTAGATGGAATTGTCTCCATTTGTGGCTGCATTTCTGCCACAAGATTATATCATGTCATATAACTCAACCATACAACAATCGTTGCAGTTTTGGGGCTTGTAATCCCCCTCCTAACCCCACACTGTTGTGCACTTTGCAAGAAAATATGGAAAGTGTAACTAATTACAACGGTGATGGAGGGGTTCTGTCCCAGCTACTGTTGGCTAGAAGTAGAAGCACAGTAAATGTACTGATGCATAGCAGTGTTGTAGCATAGTGTAACATATATTTCACCTGCAAGGTTCCCTGAACTGCCATGAACTAAAAATCCTGTGTTCTTACATTTTATTTCAGAGAGAAAAAGAGAGTTGTATAATACATATGGAGCAGCTGGTGTTAACGGAAATGGAGGTTTGTAAAAAATTCCTCTTTAAAATGTTTTTTTTTGTTAATCACACAGTGTTGTAACTAAAGTACCTAAAGTTAATTAGATAAGTTAATTATTTAATTAGTTTATTCCAAATTTTTTATTTGCTTAAAAAGCGTACTGAAAATGCTGCGTACTTCATACAATTGGGGATACAACACAAAGTGTTGAGAGATTTCTTGACAAAAGTATCCCACCAAATAATTGATATCCAGGTGAAGAATTTGGTGCCTTGTTGTGGCATAAAAATATATCACTTTTTCAAATTTTGTACACTTAATGGTACAATGAGCTTTGTTTTTCTGTCGTGGCCCTCAGGATGCGACAGGACTAGTATTGTAAACTCCATGCTCAAAATTTGCCATCTTTTAATTGAGAATTATCTGCAAATTTTATTTAATGAAGAGAATATGGACTTCAAATTAAGTGTTATTAACCGAATATTGTATTTTAATGGTTACAACGCTACAATCAATTTCAGCAATGCTAATTCAAAAAATTATGGCTTTGTTTTTATTCGCAAAAATCATGTAAATTGGTAACGTTAAAGAATGCAGATGATAAGTTCCAGTGCCAATCCGATATTTTAATAGCCAGGTACAAAACGTGATATGAAAAATGGGGTATCGTTTAGATATTTTTACTGTTTCAGAAATATTAATAGAAAATATTTATTACACCAAAATATTTTTTAAAAGCAACAAAGAGATAGTAAAGCAGAATGATATTATTTGAAATGAATAAGGCTAGTCTAATCGGAAACTTCAACAGCTAAGTTAAGAAATTGTTAGCGTTTGTACGTACGCCATGTGCACTTTCCATCTGCTGCAGTAATCTTGCAACCTGAATCTTGAATCTGAATAGGTAATGGAAACTTATAGTATAGCACACATTACTGTATGAACATTCTCTGGTGCTTTGCAAACTTACAGGTTAAGTCGGCAAAAATCCTTCTGGACATGAATGACAACTGAACGTAACAAGTATGAGGGAAACCAGTTAACAAGTTTAGTAGGCTAAGTTTAGCTTTGAAACAGTTTAGACTTGGTGAATGTATATCAATGTCTAGTGATCTAGCGGTAAAGCATTTCAATCTTTTAGTGTTTGAGCAGTTAGGAAAAGAAGTAGTATTTGAATTTAGCATAGGGAACATGGAAATTCAGATATCATAAATATTTCTTGTATTATTTTCTACGTTTGGGATTAGGTTATCATTATCAATGGCAATAATTGTTATTGATTTTACATAGCATATGGAAGCAGGTGTACTTTCTTCTTGTTTTTAGCAGGGGCCAATCTATTATTTATGACGTCTTTATTTATTGTATCTATTCTATTTTATAATAAATTAATTAATACCTACATTACCTTGTTATCTTTCTTTGCTTTTCGTTTTTGAGGAAATTGACTGAGGGTGGTTTTAGATTAGAGAGAACAGACTGACAGGGGCACATAGGAAGTGAGAGGCCACCCCCGAAAAGGGTTTCCCAATTGCATGCATGCTGTCATTTTGATGACAAATTGTGACATTATATAACATTGAAATTTTGTTCCATTTTGGCAACAGTTCCTGAAAATTTCTCGAAATTGACAGTGCTTTCTTGGAAAGTGAAGAATTTTCCTGAAAATTAAAGAAAAATTCCCAGACATTGAAGATTTCACAAACATGCATGAAATTTCTCAGAAAATAAGGAGATTTCTGAAAATTGACAGAGATTTCCTTAAAATTCATGAAAATTTTGCACAATTTAAAGAAAATTTCCTGAAAATGAAGAAAATTTCTTGAAAATAAAGAAAATTTCTTGAAAATGAAGAAACCTTTGAAAATGAAGAAAATTCCTGTAAATTCAAGTAGAATTCCCAATAATTTTTCCTAATTAGTATGGGCAAAAAAATAAAGGCCTATTTTAAAGTTGTATTGCTTTGAAAATAATTATGGCTTCCATGTGCGCATGGCCCTGATGTTACAAGAACTTCATCTCCGCATCCGATTTCCAAAGGTTTTTGGTTCTATGTTTAGATAGTGGCCCTTAGAAATTTGGTCCAAAATTGATTTTTGATAAAAGCCTGAAGATTTTTATCCAAAGTGCAGATTTTTGGGTCAATATTGAATATTTTGGGATTAACTATAACTCAGTCGATACGATTGCAAAAAATGCCACTTATGGTTCATTTGATATTTCAGTTAATTAGGTTTATGGCTTGGACAGAATTTTGGGAGGTGAGGAGGAGGCTAAGCCCCAATAGACACGTCACTGCTTTCGTATTTCTATTCATACAAAAAGATTAAATGCCATGACTGCCCTTTTTTAAAGGGTGCTCTTGTAACATAATAGAACCGTGTCTGTAATAAAATATTGGCATAGATTTTTCACTTACCTGGCAACTATTTCTGTTCTATAGCTGATAAGGAACAGCTTTAATAGCTGAGAGAGGTTTTCCATGTTGGACCTTAAAATTTAAACATTTATTCTTTTCTGTGGGTTTCTGGAAAGTGTGGCCGAATCAAGGGGTTATGAACCAAAGAGCATTTACTATCCTATTTGAGCATAGACTAAAAAGATACTTATGCTCAAACCTGGAAGGGAGAAATGAACCCGAATAGGAGATTAATAGCATATTATACCTGTAATTTTGATTTCATTTGTGAAAAGTATCAAAGTGGCAGTGCTATCTGCATTTGCTGAATATAATCAACTTCTTTGTGAATTTTGTTTGGCTAGTCATGATTTAAGAATTAAAACTGGGCGATGTAACCCTACTCCATTTAATGAAAGAATTTGACTGTTTTGTGGTCTAGCCTGAGGCTATGTGTAAGATGAATTTAATTTTGCTTGTCCATTTTACAAAGATTATATAGACGATTAGTCCCTGCTTATTTCACAAGATTTACTGACAAAACGAAGTTGATGCTACACGAGTTATTTCTTTTCAAAAAATTATTAAAATGTATTTAATTTTGGTGAGGTAAGCCGCACTCATTATTGATTGAGATGCATTCATTTATTTGTTTCTTTTTATTCAGTTTTAATATTTCCCTTAAAGCATATGCTTGCATTGTACTAAGGGCTGGTGCGTGGCTTATAGTCACGTTTGTGAATAAATTGAAATTGAAAATAATGAAGAAATTATAATGCACAAAGAATTTTAATCATTTTCAGATTGAAACGTATCTGACTGACGCTGATGAGCTATATTTTTATGTGTACATTTGTGTACATTTTCATACCAGCTTTTTTGTGTTCATTTTCATGCCAGCATTCATTGTCATGGACATGGAATATGCTTTTGCTGTGCTGATGTACTAATTTAACTTGATGTACTTTTTACTTTCCTTTTTTAGCTGCATACAACGATTATGATGATTTCAGAGGCTTTGACTTCGGAACTCCTGGCTTTCATCCACACTTTGAATTCCGAAGACCAGAAGATGTATTTAGGGATTTCTTTGGTACCTACGACCCTTTTCAGGCTTTCTTTGATGGTTAGTGATGTATAATATTTGAAACTGCCTCTCAAGAAATCCAGGAAGTATATATTGTTGAAAAGATTACACAGGTCTTGAAGCAGATATGACTCATGCATAGCCACCATTGTAGCAAACGATTTTAACTAGTTTTAAGACATATAATACCAACTTTTGGATAATAGCTAACAACACTCTTTAATAATACCACCTAAAGAATGTTTGAGGAAAAGTAAATATCTTCTCGCCAACATAGTTGGTGAAGAGGGATATAGCAATTTTACCGTTTGTCCGTCCATTTGTCTGTCCGTCCGACCCCAGCCATTCGTCCATCCACATCTATTGTCCGTCCAGCCTCTTGCATTATTCAGCTACTAGGAAACAAAAGTTTGCTGCCCTAGGAAATGAATTCCAACTATTTTTATTGAAAAGAGATTTATATAAAGGAGAACAAATGCATTCCAGACTTGAATAGCAGCAATTGAAGGATTTGTTCTGGGATGAAAAAAAGTTGAATAATAGAGTTCATGGCTGAATGGAATTTATAATGAAGCGTCTTGAGAATGAGTAGGGAAAAAGTCTTCACTTGAATAGAGTGGAACATAATAGACTTCTGATGATAAACTCCAAATGAATTGAAAATGAATTGTTATTCTGATTTGGGGGATAGATTAGCTCTATCTGGTTGATAAGGGGAAAAAGTTGAACATGTTTCTATTGAAAGTTAAGACTAAGGGTGGCTGTAGTGCTATAGAGTGAGTGGAGGTTATAGTGAAGGTTGGAATGATGAGTTGGTTAAGAGCATATTTGGTAGATGAGTGGATGGCAAAAGGTGGGTTGGTGTAGTAGGTGAAATGGATGATGGTAGGTGAGTGGGGGATGTTAGGTGAATGGGGCATGTTGAATAATAGAGGATGGTAGGTGAATGGAGGATGGTAGATGAACGGAAGATGACAGTTGAAGGGGGTTGGGGGTGGTAGGTGAATGGGGCATGTTTAGTTGATAGAATTGAGTGGACGTGACTTAAAGGAAAGAATGTTTGGTGGAAGATGGTAGAATGATTAATAGATGTAGGAATTAGGATGAATGTTGGATGGCATGAGGGTCAGGATGCAATGAAATGTGGGACAGGGTGGAATGGCATGTGAAACAACGTGGCATGTGCGACAGGGTGGCATGTAGGACAGGGTACCATGGAATGTGGGACAGGATGTCATGGCATATAGGACAGGGTGGGATAGCATGTGGGACAGGGTAATCGTTGTATGTAAAACAAGGTAGTGTAATGGCATTTTTGACAGGCTGGGATGGCATGTAGGACACGTTGGGATGACATGGGGGACAAAGTGTAATGACATATGAGACAGGATGTCATTTCGTCTGGATTTCAGGTGGGATGGCATGTGGGATAGCATGTGGGATATAATGGAGTGGCCTGTAGTACAGGGTGGGATGGTACATCAAAGGGTGGCATGTGGTACAGGGTAGGATGCCACATGGTACAGAGAGGGATAGGATGTGGGACAAGGTGGCATGGTGTATGGGACAGAGAAATGGCATGTGGCACAGGGCCGCGTGGTATATAGGACAGGGTGGCAAGGCATATAGTGGGATGTTATCTTGATTGCAGGTGTGATGGCATACAGGTCATTTTGTGTAATGGTATCTGGATTCCAGGTATGATTTCCTGTAGGGAGGGATATAGGATGGGACAACATGCAGAACAGAGGGTGGGATGGCAGTTGTGACAGAGGGTGAAAAGCATGTTATTAGTAATAAAGGGGATTTGTATCATTTACCATGTCTGGTTTAATAGTGAAAAAATTAAATAATTTTTTTTAAATACATTAACAATTGTTAAAAATGTGAGGAATATGGCACCAACTTTCCATAGTAGACTTATTACACCAGTCATTTCTACACAGATAAGACAAGAGCTTTAAACTTGAGTATCTCCTTAATGGAATAACATTTTTGAACACTTCCTTCACCATTGTCTTTCTTTTGAAGTCCTCTTCTATCTTCATATAAGATGGACTTGCTTGACCACTGAAGTAATCCTTTATTATTATTTACCTCTTCTTAAATATATCTTGCAGGATATGATTCCAAACTTATATATCAGTGTATGATAATGCATAAGTGTTGTACTACTATTTGTAGCTATTTCTTGCAATTACATTTTCTGTGTGAAAGAAAAGGCATTGATAAAAATAAAAGATAAAAACGTAAGCAAGATTATTTCTTTTTGTTGATTGGTTGACAATGTACTTATGTCTTAGTTTGACAGATTTTGTTTTTTTGTTGCAGAATCCAAATGTGGAAGAGGAATGGGGACCAACAATTTATTTCAGGAATCTTTTCTCACAGCTGGTTTCCCTGGCATGAGGTGAGTGATTTGACCACATGCAACATCATAAGGATGGAAATGAAAATTCATAAATAAATATTCATCATTGATGAATATTCATTTAGTCAATTGCTTTGTGATTGCAAAGTTGTGCTTCTTCTGAATAAGTGAATTATATTGTTTGTTACGCTTTGGATATTATAATGTTATATGACACCAAAACTGCATTTCCCTTTTTTCATGTCAAATTTAGAATTTAGGAACATTTTGTTTTGTGATCGTAATGCTTGCAAGAACCTAGATTGCTCAACTCTATCCTAAAGTATCTTACCCTTATATCTTGAAAAATGTTGGAGACATGTAAGCAGGAGGAACATAGGCAGGATTCGCTTATTCAATTACTTTAAACCTTTTTTTTGACTAGTACTGTTTTCAGCATCATTATAATTATTGGTTTGCTTTTTATTAGTGCTGTCATGACACATCGATTATTGCGATATCTCTTTTCCCATGACATGAAATATGCCTCACGCGACATATCGCGATACCTAATACTCAACGAAGAAATTTTCGTGCAATTAGGCTAGGCTACTTCGTACGTTACAATTTTAAAGTTTTGGCACTAAATCTAAAAGTCAAGTTTAGGCCATTAAAACGTGCAAAATAATCGTGAAACATAAGAACAACTAATACAAAATTGTGCTCCATCACCACATACTGGCATTCGCCGATGAAAGTTGGCAAAAAGAAGGAAAAATTGGTCCAGAATGTGCCACTCAGGCTCTCAATGCACTTCGATATTTCACGGTCATGTTGGCTGAATTACAAAACACGTGCGTGATGAACGTTAATAATCACACGATCATGTCATCTACTAGATCTGCAAATAATTTTTCTTGCGTTCATCATATCATGGAGTAAATTGTAACTACATGATCATATAACGTTAGTGATATTAATCATTTGTGTCGTAAGTCAGTTTCTTGAAAAGTATCGCGATATTTTTCTCCACGATAATTGAAACGTAATAGAGTCATGTCATCGCAGCACTACTTTTTATTTTTATTTTTTGTTGAGTTGGTGAACATTTGTATTGCATCTCTTCATGAAACAATGGAAAGTTATATGCACCAAGTTTAACTCATATGCAAGGGTAATAATGCAGGTGTTGTTAACCAGTCACCTATAGGTGTTGCTTTGCTAAAGGTATATATGGATACCTAGATAAAAATATTTTGTAGATGGCTTAAAATACATTTGAAAAATAAGCTGATCAAAACCCCATCCATGTTAGATAATATGAGCTAATTTAGAGCTAAACGAAATTTAAGTCAGCTAATTTAGAGCTTAAAGAAATTTGAGTCAGCTAATTTAAAGCTAAAAGAAATTTGAGTCTGCTAATTTCAAGCTAAAAGAAATTTGATTCAATTAATTTGGAGCTAAAAAAAAAATTGAGTCAGATTTAGAGCTGAAAGAAGTTTGAGTCAGCTAATTTAGAGCTAAAAGAAATTTGAGCTGGTTAAGTTAGAGTTAAAAGAAATTTGAGTCAAGCTAATTTAGAGCTTGAAGCAATCTGAGTCAGCTAACTTCGAGGTGATAGAATGTCTGGCCTGATGTTGTATAAAAGATGCAAATCTATGACTTTCCTAGAATGAGCCCTCTAACTGCAGCCCCACTAACCTGTTGCTTCTTTGCAAAATTTAAAAACATTTATTCAAAGAGTATGTAAGCTTTGTGAAGCTATAAAACAGAAAGTGTCTCCTAGGTGATGAGGCACCCTTAAGAGACTTATGAGTATATGTACACAAATCCATGGACCCTTTATTTATAGTTAAACATTGGGTTTTTTTTCAAATGGAACCAATCAACACAAATTGACAATTCTTTGTAACAATTGTGGACACCTGATTGGGTTTTAAAATGCCAATATGGAAAGCGATCTAGATTTTGCTGCTTACAGTATGTTATTTTCATTTGTTTTTAATGTTAACAAACAAATGTTTTGCTTCTGGTATCCATAGCTTTGGTGATCATTATTTGATAATGGAATGAGTCATTGTTATCCTAACCGATTTATTTTGATGATTTGGAGTGTATTTTTCTTTGAAATGTATTCTTTGTAAAGTTGCTTACAGCTGTGCATTAATTAGTCTGAAGGTCCTACCGTGTTGTTTATTTCACACAAGTACAAGTTGATCAAATGGGTCAGGGATCTGTAGCTGTCCAAGATTCTTATGGGATTTAAATCTAAAAGTTTTTATGAAGAAATGAAAAACAGTCTTACAAGGTAAAATCCTGGCTTTGTGGTCCAAGATGTGTTTCAAATGTACCTGTAGCTACAGTATCAAAAATTTAGGAGCTAGTACACTATATAATATGGGCCAATAACCTTAGCAACTGTCAAAAAATGAATAGATAATAATAATAATAATTTTTATTATTATTTATTTATTATACTGTTTTTTTGCTTTTAAGAAAATAGTGCATTTCAAATAAAAAGTCTTACAAGGTAAACCAGGCACTGAGGGTGGGACATTGGTTTCGGACGTATTTCTGTCAAATATTTCTTCGCTATCCAACGATATCCGGTCAATGCTATCAAATATGTTTTGTCCTCTGACATAATCTATTCTCTCTGACACACCTTGACCATCGCTGTCATGGTGATGTTAAACCCCATCAACCACCAACCACTTTTCGTGCTAATCTTTAACCTTTGCCCTGTGCATTTACGACCTCTTCACTTGATTCTTAGTCCGTACTCCAGCACAAGTCTGATCAACCCATTTGGTGACATTTGGGGCTACTTTCCACCTCGAGGGTAAGACATGTATGTAAACCTGGCGGAATGCTGCCATGCAAGCTTAAGTGATGTAGTACTAGACGCTTCTACGAATGTGTTTGTGTACTGTATATTCTTCCAACCATTGCATGGTGTTTCTACTCTCACTCGTGTACAAACTTCATGCAAATATCTGCCAAAATGTTGCACTAATATATGAAGTAAATTTGTCTAGTTTGAAAATATGTGTTTTTACTAACAATATGTTTGATTGAACATATGATTGTATTTTTCCATCTCTTTGCTTCAGTATATGTGACTCATCAACATAGCATTTGTAAGTGAATGTTTCTTGTGATATACTGTAGCATATGCAGCTTCTTTGTATTTCAGATGTTATTTTATAATCTCTAGTCAAATATCTTAAAAAAAGAATAAAGAAACAGTTATAAGCTTTGGAATTCTCTACCAAGTATTGTTATAGATGCTGGCAGCTTGAACATTTTCTAAAACAGGCTGGATAAGCATGGTGTAAGCAAGTGTTTCGCCTTTATTATCGTTATGACGCTAGTCAGCGACATATCCAGATCTATCCTTTCAGGCATCTGCCTTTCAGGCATCTGCCTTTCAGGCCTCTACCGTTCAGGCATTTGCCTTTTAGGCATCTCCTTCAGGCATCTGCCTTTCAGGCATCTACCTTTCATTCAGTTTTCATCATAGGTATTATAGTTAAAATAATTCAGAAAATTCAAAGAATTCAAATTAGCTTGCTTTAAAAAAGTTTGTTGGTAAATTTCCCCTGACAATTCGAAGCATCAAGGTAATGTGTACTGTAATGTTCCTGCTTTTAATCTCTTATCAGAATGTTTAAAAAAGATACCAAGTAAAGAAATGCTGAAATACTTAAATGAATTATTTTTAGAAATAATGTAATGTATATGATAATAATTCATGTGTAATTACATTATGACATGTTTTTGTAATGTCTATTTAAAGTTTGAAAAGAGGCAATAGCAAGTGTAAGTTCATTTCATTATCATTGGATAAAAACTGGTTGCTTGAATTCTGCTGCAGTTGCTGGTTCATAATTGGAAGGTGGTTACAATCCTAATAGCAGTAATGATATTTAGGAAGAACTGCAGAATTGGTAGCAAGGGCTGCTTAAATGCGTATAGCAAGAATAATAATCTGTTTCGGTGGCTGGGAATTTGTATGTTGTTGTAAAAGTGCACTTTGAAACCATTGTGTGAAATTTTCTAAGAATGTAGAATCTTCTTTGAGCGCACAAACTGACTACAGTGGGGCTCTTACGGTATGTCGATTATTACGATATTGCAATAGTGACGTTTTCATGATATTAAAAATACCCTGACCAACGTATTGTGAAATGCCATTTTCATGTATAAACTGCATATTAAACAACCCGTGACAATTCTTGTCAGTCTGTACCATGGCAATAAAAGCTTAAATTTTGGGGACCCAAAAATATTTAAATGATGGCTGACGACCAAAATAAAAGTTTGATTAAGAAATGAATTGAAAATATTCGGTAGCATGATATTCTTTTATTCTTCTGTTGTACGCCTCCGCCTGCAAACTTTACTTGAGACACCTCGAGGTTACTGAAAACACTGCCCTAAGGCTCTTCCTTGGCGCCACCCATACCACCCCCATCACCAGTCTCCATGTAGAGGCCATTGAACTCCTCTTTGATCTCGGGTGCACCAGGACTGGCCTCTCTTTCGTTATTTGTATCCTCACTGATCTGCGAAACCCTTGCTTCCATTCCATTTGCTCTCCCTCCTTCACCAACCTCACAACCTCAACAAGTGTATCCCTCACATTTCGGGATCCGGATGCACTATCACTTCAACAAAGCCAACATCGACATTTTCTCGATTGCCAGGCACACTATTCCTCCCACACCCACAGGGTTATTAATCCCCCCCAAAGTCTTCCTTGGCTTTTCTTCCTACGCGAAAGCTCTCCTGAACCCAGCCTTCTTTCGCTCCAATACTGCGAACTCAGTAGACATTTTCACCACTTCTCTTTCCTATTTACTGATGACTCCACATGGGAAGAATTTTCTGCAGCAGCCGCTGCCTGTCCCGGCCTCATCTTTTCCTCAAGGTTGCCCAATGGAATTACAATTTATTCTGCTGAAGCAAAAGCCATCCTCCTGGCTTTGTTGATCTCTCCTTCCGCTCCACTTCATCAACTTCTCCGACCCCAAATTTATTCTCAGTGGCATCCTCAACTTGCTCTGGTCCAATCCACTCATCCTACAAATCCTCAATAAGCTTCACGCTCTTTCCTCTGAAGGGAAAAAAATCTTTTCTGGATTCCCAACCACGTCGGCATTCCTGTCAATGAGAGAGCTGACAAGAGGCGCCAACAAAGCTCTGTCTAATCAAATCTCTCTTTTTCCTGTCCCGCACTCAGGACCTCCGTTTCTCCACTTCCAGCTACCTCAGTCAGACCTCGCAAGACACCTGGAATCTCAAGACCAGTAACAAACTTCACACCATCAAACCCAAAGTCCGGACAAGCGTCCCCCTGTACAGTCGTAACCGTAAGGAGGACATACCAGTAACAAACTTTACACCATCAAATCCAAAGCCGGGACCAGCGTCCCCCTGTACAGTCGCAACCGCAAGGAGGACATTGTTATCACCCGCATCTG
Organism: Chiridota heheva; assembly: GCA_020152595.1. NCBI lineage: Eukaryota > Metazoa > Echinodermata > Holothuroidea > Apodida > Chiridotidae > Chiridota > Chiridota heheva. Next base: position 424,036 of record JAIGNY010003348.1, read on the forward strand.
CCTCTGCAATACCTTTTCTCACCCACTCTCATCGGCTCCCCTGCTCCTCTCTGCCCTACATGCAACACTGATCTCTCGATCAAGCATATCCTTTTAACCTGTCGCATATACCTGAACTCCAGATCACGCCTCTCCCCACCATCTCAATTTCCGATCTTTTCAAGAACAATCCTACCTCCAACTTCATCACCTTTCTCTGCAACATTAATTCACTCCACCTGATCTGAACCTCCCTTCCCAACTCTGCCTTTCCTTCCCTTCTCTGCCTTACCTTCCTCACCTTCCTTTTATTACCATAGCTTCTTCCCTTTCTCTCCCTCCTATCCCACCTCTCTTTTATCTCTGTCCTACCTTGGCACATTTGACTCTGACTGTCGTGGTGCAGGTAAACATCAACAAACCAAAACCAAACCATTTTTTGTTCTTTACTGCCCCAAAATTTACTGGCAGTCCTTTTCATAAATTTTACTCCTGTAACTTTGTCCCCACAAGCCCCATGGCGCCAATACAATTTAAATACTATATCATATCACTGAGCAACAGTATCATACGGATGTTCGTAGTCCTGTTAGCCAATTAGCACACGTAATTCATGCAGAGAGGTACCTGAAAAAAATTATGATCATTTTCCTGATGGAAAAATGATCATTTTGTTTGCTTTGTGATCAGTCTTTACTTTCGATAATTTGTTTTGTGTATTTTTGAAATGAAAAAGAGTTATCATTATTAAAGTATGAAGTTAAATTGTTCATGCAGAAAAACTGCCGGGGAAGAAGGGTTTTTTTCCCTTCAAAATTATAATCTTAAACAATTTTTTGTACTGGCGAGTAGTAACTGAAGTAATTTGGCAATCAAAATTTTGGTTATGAGGGAACATAGTCTCCAGTTTTTTTCTGAGTTGGCGACCATAAAGCAAACGCAACTATCGAGAATTGATATTAAAGCAAGAATTTGTGAACGGAATTTCAGAAGCTTTTCAAATGAATGAGACTTAAAGCTGAATATATGCAGCATGTATATCTGAATCTTTATGATTCCTTCTCTTATGTTTTAGGGGATAAATGAGATTTGCGTGCTGAAAACCTAGCCAGTATTTCAAAATTAAAATAATAATCTTAAAATAAGAGTTTGTGATATGGTGGTGTATTGTCCATGGTTATTGATATCTCATTTACCGATATCATGACAGTCCTACTATGGAATGTTTTTGTATGACATTTATACCTTATAAACTCCCAGGGGGGCTTAGTTCCATATGTGAGGTATATGTGCGGCCCGAGCAGGTGCCTTTTTTTTCTCAGAATTTTCGTAAAGCAGGTATCAAAAAACCCAATTTTGTCATACTGCAGATCTGAAAAATGGCATATTTTCACACTGCAGGTGTCAAAAATTGTTTAAATTTAAACTGCAGGTATAAAAAAATCACACATTTGGTAGTGCAGGTATAACAAATTTGTCTCGTACTGCAATTACCAAAAAACTCTCATAATGCAGGTATGATTTGAATTCCTGGGTGGCACATACCTACCATTGAAGTATGGAACAACACCCCTACTGTAGGGATAAACTATGCTCTCTACAACATCAGCATCGTACAGTCTGTGTTATGGAACTTGTAAACGTTTTATACATGGCTCTTGAACTATCTGGAAGACTTGAGATAAAAAAGATTATGTGAAGAAATTAAGGTTTGGACTGAGATATATAAATGGTGTGGTTTCTATCACTCACTTTACTTTAATAGCTAACATTAAATGGCAGGGCTATACAATGCTGGGCTTGCTAAACTGTTATTGCTCAAAAAATGTAGCACTTTGAGTATGCGTACTAGAAAAGCGCTTTATACAAAGGAAGTATTATTATTATCTGCTTGAATTACATGTTAAATGCTCGAAGGTTTATGAACAAATAAACCCAGCTACACTGTTTTATATCATTTTGAAGAACATGATCAATTTCAGCTTTTAAACTTAAATCTTACATATGTTGAAAAATATGCATACTTTGATCAGTCAAAGGAACATTCTTCTAATGTGACTTGAAGAACTTTCTGAAGCAGATTAATTAAAGAAACAAATATTTTATGTTTAGATACTTTTAAAACCATTTGTGTATAACATCATTTTAGTTGTATATCATACTCTCATCATGTATAGTGTTCTCAACATAAGTTGTCTTGCTTGAGTTTTGTGATTCACTTCTTGCTAGAAACTTTACTACTTGTAAACAGTATCATAAAGGGGAGAAATCTCTTAATTTCATGTCTTGTTTCTTCTGAACTTTTTTATAAAAGACACGGAAGCATGCACGGTTTACAATTTGCAAATTGAATACACTCATATTACAAGCAACTCAATATTCCATCATAACTATGAACTTCCTCATTTTACCATTGGTTGAACTGCAGCATCACTGATGTCTAGGTATTCTTCTGAAATTCCCTCCCCGTCCTCCCTTCCCCGTCCTCCCTCCCCCGTCCTCCCTTCCCCGTCCCCCTTCCTCTGTCCGCCTTCCACCGTCCCGCCTTCCACCGCCCCGCCTTCCACCGTCCCGCCTTCCACCGTCTAACCTTTCCGCCTTCCACCGTCCCACCTTCCAACGCCCTCCCTCCCCATCTCCCCTCTCCCATCTCCCTCCCCTTCTCTCCGACCCTTTCTCCTCGAGAAAAAAAAAAAAAAAATTCAGGTATGATTTTAACCACCAGAACTAAAATGATTGCCCATTCAAAATGAGTGCATCCTTTTTACCGGTACAGTATGTTCTGCTCATGTTGAAGCACATACTGCACACATACTGCACACATACTGCACACATGCTGCACACATGCTGCACACATACTGCATACATACTGCATACATACTGCATACATACTGCACACATACTGCACACATACTGCACACATACTGCACACATACTGCACACATACTGTACACATACTGCACACATACTGCATACATACTGCACACATACTGCACACATACTGCACACATACTGCATACATACTGCACACATACTGCACACATACTGTTCACACATGCACATACTGCATACATACTGCACACATACTGCACACATACTGCACACATACTGTACACATACTGCACACATACTGCATACATACTGCACACATACTGCACACATACTGCACACATACTGCACACATACTGCATACATACTGCACACATACTGCACACATACTGCTCACATACTGCACACATACTGCATACATACTGCACACATACTGCACACATACTGCACACATACTGCACACATACTGCACACATACTGCACACATACTGTACACATACTGCATACATACTGCACACATACTGCACACACACAAATAGTAAATTGTTCAAGTGCAGTAAGAGCAGGCTCAGAGGTTTGTTTTCATTCATAATTTTGCATTATTTTAACCCTTTGACATGCGTGAGCCACAACTAGTGTAAAAAATCAGAAATACTTGGTTGTATGGGGTGACTTTTTGGTGGTAGTTTTCATAGGATTAATTGCATTGGTCTAGGCTGACCATCATACTATCAACCCTGTATGTAAGGAGTTATGGGGTTCAGGTTTCCCCATTATCTCAGTGTATTTTTTCTTTACCTCATTTGGGGCATTTAAAGCATGATTAAAATTTTAGTTTATAACTCTCACACATGGTGCATAATTAGCCAGCTTTGGCAAGCATTCTTTCATAGCAGGACAAGCTCATTGCAAACAGGGACTTAATTTATATGTGGGTAGGATGGTGTCACCCCTCCCCCCTCATGCTTTAAAACTTGGAGGTTTGGGGGTCCCATCAAGAACTATTGTGACCAGTATGTATAGGTTTTTTGTTGTTTTTTCTGGGTGGGAAATTTATTTAATGAAAACTATATGATGACATAAATTTTGACCAGCTATTGAAGCTATTTTTAAGGGCAGTCAACCAATGCATAGTAAGAAAAAAACTGTTTTTCTTTTAAGTAAGTTGTGATAGAGGCATGCTTAAATCTGTATGGTGACATGCCCAACCCACCCACCTCACTGAAATTGATCTGGGAGCATGACTCATTGCAAGTTCTTTGAGCTGTCATCTTGATATGTCATTAATTATTTATTTGTACCTTCCTTTTTCCAAGTTTTTTTTCCCGTCTATAGATAAAGCAACACTTTATATAATTTTGTAGTCCAAATTATATCAAACTGAAAACAAACTCGCAGAGCAAAAAATTGAAAATGCATTTTTTCCCCCTTAATCAATCAGATTATGTTCCAATCACTAACAAGTTATATTGTTGTGGAATGGTATCTGGATTTTATGTATGATTTTCTGTAGGGAGGGAAGTAGCATGGTATGATATGTGGAACAATGGGTGGGATGGCAGGTGTGACAGAGGCTGGAAAGCATGTTTTTAGCGGCGAGGGGATGTGTATCATTTGCGATGTCTGGTTTATTTCCTAATCCATGAGATTATGTTCCAATCACAAGCAAGTTATAAGACATACACAAAGTACCTTCAGAAGTACCTTCATAAGTAGATTGAAGGAATTATGCACCTGGAAAACCTTTATCATTATCACTTCACTGATACTCATGCAAATGGAAACACTCCAAAATTCTGGATACTCTGCGTGTACTGCGTTCATGAAGTAAAGAGTTGTATTTTTTCATCCACCCCTTAGAAAATACATTTGTAGTAAACATGCCGTGCAAATTAGATCAGTGCAGTGCCACCACCCTGTCACAGACGTCACCAAGGTATGTCATTTGTGTGTGACAGTTTAGAATAGTTACATGTTAGATTTGTGACTAACAATGATTTGTCTCTTCTCTCTCTCCTCCCTCACCTGTGCATGACCATGTTCTGCATGTTTTTGTTGGCAACGTTGGATTGTAGCGGCGGCGGCGGCGGTTTCTTCAGTAATGGGTTCACGTCCTTTGAAAACTCTTTTGGTGACTTAGCTAGTGGCGCCAGGTATGTATGGTCTGTACATGTAACTTGTTTTTTTGTAGTATATTATATCATTAAAGGACTGGTGACATGTAGCAATTTTGGTAGCAACTGATGTATGTTCTAATTTGGAACAACTTTCTAATACATATGTAGTTCGAAAAATGTCTGTCTTTCACAATCTTAGGAAACCCCTTTTTTGTCGCCAGTATAAACGATTTAACTTCCTATTTTAATTTATTTTAATTTATATTAAAATTTTGTGACTTGTCAAGTTGAAAAGTACAGTGATATGATTTATCTTCGACTGGCAGTACGTAGGCCTACACATACAATGCGTGTACCCAGTTGTAGGCGTAAACGTTTAGCTTTCTTTTGATGATTTTAGGAAATAGATCGCATGATGGTAGCTTAGACGAAAAGGAGAGAATTGTATGAATCAGTGCATGTACCGGATGGGACTGAGAGGCATTTCTAAAATGTATTAGAAAGTTACCTTAAATCTGTGGTGTTGTGATGGCATTTGCAAAGGGTTTGTTGTGATACATGTACATAGACCTATAGCCTATAGGTCTGGAACTTTACGTTCAGCCAACTCAGAGTGGCTAAGTTCTCCCGGTAATATCTCCAACATTTATGGTTGGATTGCATCTTCAGGTATACTATGGGGTCTATAATGATTGCAGGTTCAGGTATACTATGAGGTCTATAATGTCTCCATCAAGTTCTCAAAAGGACTCTTCTGTATCTGAAGTATCAGAGGATGAAAATAATGACATTTTAGGTCTCTCTGTAATTACTTTGTATGTGTTACACAGACAGTTTTAGAGGGGGTCTACAACCTGCAACGTCACATATTGAAATCAATTTGTGGACGCCACAGAAAGTGGTTGTTCTGAACTTTAAAATAATGTGATTTTCACACTTTTCCAATTATTATTTTGGAGAAATAGGGGTTACTAAGTATTCAGTGAGTTTCAAACATCAGTTTAAAGCAAACTGGCTTTTACATGTCACCAGTCCTTTAAAGGATTACTTGATGAGAAGATTCTCTTCACTTACAGTATCTGCTTCGCACCAAGTGGCGCATAGGGCCTGGAGCCACAGAATGCCTCCATCCATCCCTGTCAGCTGCTGCTGCTCTGGCTGTTGTTTATAATTCTAGGATCCTAGAATATCAAATACTACTTTGTTCTGGACACAGTGGTATTGATGAATATTAATACTACTAAATCTAGTAGTAGAAATGTGTATTGATGAATATAAATACTACTAAATCTAGTACTAAAAATGTGTATTGATGAATATCAATACTACTAAATCTAGTAGTAGAAATGTGTATTGATGAATATCAACACTGCAAATCTAGTACTAGAAAATCAATACTATTAAATCTAGTACTAGAAGTGTGCATTAATGAATATCAATACTACTAAATCTAGTACTAGATTGAAGAATATCAATACTACTAAAATACTATTGATGAATATCAATACTACTTAATTTAGTACTAGAAATGTGTATTGATGAATATCAATACTACTAAATCTAGTACTAGAAATGTGTATTGATGAATATCATTGATGAATATTAATACTACTAAACTAAATCTACTAGAAATGTGTATACTACTAAAATCTAGTACTAGAAATGTGTATTGATGAATATCAATGCTACTAATCTACTAGAAATGTGTATTATGTAAACTAGTACTAGAAATGTGTACTACTAAATTGATGAATATCATATACTACTAAATCTAGTACTAGAAATGTGTATTGATGAAAATCAATACTACTAAATCTAGTACTAGAAATGTGTATTGATGAATATCAATACTACTAAATCTAGTATATCAATGCTACTAAATCTAGTACTAGAAATGTGTATTGATGAATATCAATACTACTAAATCTAGTACTAGAAATGTGTATTGATGAATACACTAAATGTGTCCCATTGACTTGCACTTGTATATGCTGTATGGGTGAAATGGTATGGTATATGGTTTATCTTAATTTCATAAATTGAATGCACGATTACAGATTAATCTAAAAAAAAGCAGAGTCTGGAAAAGTTTTTTGATTTAATTATCTCACACCTCTAGACAGATTTATTAAACATTTTCCTTTGTAATTATCCCACACCTCTAGACAGATTTATTAAACATTTTCCTATCGAATCATAGCTGGCTTAGATTTAATGGGGTGCAGATAATGAAGGGTACAGAGGCAAGTTTGCTCTGGGCCCACCCTTGCTATGACCATATACTACTGTTGTTCATCATCTATATTTTGGTGTTTTCAGTTTTTACTATAAGTTTACTTTGAGTATAAATATCAGTAATATTGGTATATCAAAGTTAGAAATATATCATTCATTTAATTATAAATATTATACTCATGAAAAATTGAAGAAGTTTAAAGTAGTAGGGAAGAGAACTTGTCCCCTTAGGCTATTATTTCATATACAATACATTCCACAAATACACACCAGCTTCACATAACATCTTGATTCCATACCTTTTCTGTTGTTCAGTTTTGCCTCATATTCTTCAACCTCCTCATTTGGATCCGGACAAGGAGCATCGAAAAATGTCCGCAAAACTTCAACATCAACAAAAGTAATCAATGGAAAACGAGTTAAAACTACAAAGTGAGTATTGTAGTAGAAATTTATATTAAGATCCCTCCATCTGTCCGTATGAACACAAATTTGATACTCATATATTGGTCGGTCTATGGGGCACAATATGGTTTTACTCTGTGGAGGGGTCGCTTATCAAAGATATCATTAGGGTTTTTTCTTCAATTTAAAAAAAATAATTTTTCATGAGTTAAAGAATAATATCTATAACTCAAATATGTTAAACATGATAATAGAACACAAGATTCTTGTGAAAATCAGCCTGTATAAAGCAACGGTTGTGATTTACAGTTTATTTTTAGAAAAAGGATAGGACGTTAGGTCATTAGGGTCAATAATTAAATATAGTGAACTTTGATGTAAAAGTTGTTATAGAAATCCTTTAAAACACTTTGGCGACCATTTTGCCAAATTTAGTTTAAAAACTTCATATTTTTGAAGGAATGGAAAAGGGTTGTGACTGTATTTTTTGGGCTAGGCTTTTTTGTTGTAGGCATAGGTCTTAGTCATATTTGTAGAAATATGATTGTTTCAGTGCTTTTTTGATTGAACAATTTCTTTGATGTAGCTTTTCATTTAAAACCTGTAAGGATGAACGTAGACTTACCTATTTAAAAAAAGTGTGGTGGTAATTTAATGTACACAAAGGGGATAGTCCTGTTTATTTCTCATTAATTGCAATATTTGCAAAAAAATGTGTAACGGGCAAATGTCAGATTTTCCAAACCCAGTATGAACCATCATTTACTGCAGTTTTCAAAGCATAGCTACAGGGGCAGATCCAGGGCTGTTTCCAGACAGTATTTGATAAGACAAAAGGGCACTTACCAAAAATAAGGGCACCTCTGTATCACAGCCAATGCGAGTGCTGAAGGTGTGAAGCAAGTGAGGGGCGGTCTGGGGCCCCCAAAAATTTCAAAAAATTTTGTTGCATTTAGTGCATTCTGTGCTTTGAACATCGAGTAAAACTGCCTTTTTTTCCTCAAATTCTTGTGTATTGATGCTGCTAATGTGCCCTACTGTTAAGTAAAATTTTCATCATAAAATTTGAATCACGATGTATTTTGATCAAAAAGCCTACTTTCCGGAAAAAATTGTTGATTTTACTACATTTAGCTGCAAGCATCAACTTCTTGTTCTTTCCGCCTCTTTGTTGTTTCTGCATTTTGATCTGTTTTGAGGGCATTTTTAATCATTAAAATAAAACATTTTTCAGAAATTTCACCCTCACTTTGCAGCTAGCGAGGGACGCCATTTTGTGTGGTTGCATTATAGTCTTAGATATTAAAGCAGAGATTGTGTACCTCACTTTTTGAGTGAAGCTAGCATGTAAATCTAGTAGTGCATTTATATGCACTACACACACATCATACTACGGTCCTGGTTTCAGTTTACATTACTTGCAGGTTGCGGAAATGAGGTCCCAAAAAGTTTGACTGCCAAATTACGAAGGGCACCAAGAAATCTATCACCAAGAAATCTATATTGTATTTGCAAATATGGAAAAACGGTTGGGATCCGGCCCTGAGCTAGCACCTTAACCTTTACTCTATCAGCACTTTTTGAAAATGCGCTTGGGAGGCGGAGTCAAAGATGGGGCACCCAAAACTGTGATAATATCGCCGCGTGGTAGAGTTAGGGCTAAGCACAGGCTGATTAATGAAGGGTCCTCCCGAGCAGCAGATTCGGGCTTGTTTCGCTTAGTGCTGTCACGACATGGCTCTATTACGTATCAATTATTATGAGAAAAATATCGCGATATTTTGTAGTATCGCGATACTTTTCAAAAAAACTGACTCAAGACACAAATTGTTAATATCACTAACATTATATGATCATGTAGTTACAATTTACTTTATGATATGATAAACGCAAGAAAAAATTATTTGCAGATCTAGCAGACGACATTATTGCATGACTATTACGTTCATAACGCATCACACAGGTGTTTGGTATTTCAGCCAACATGACCATGAATCATGGAAGTGAGATTCTAAGTGGCACATTTAGACCAATTTTCGTTCTTCTTGCCAACTTACATCGACGCGTGCCAGTGTGTAGTGATGGAGCATGATTTTTAATTAGCTGTTTTTGTTTCACGATCATTTTGCACGTTTTTGATGGCCTAAACTTGACTTTTAGATTTAGTACCATAACGTTAAAATTGAAACGTACTAAGTAGCCTAGCATAGTTGAGTGAAAATTTCTTAGTTGAGTATTAGGTTTTAGTATCGCGATATGTCGCGAGTGGCATATATTTCATGTCATGGGAAAAGAGATATTGCGATAATCAATATGTCATGACAGCACTAGTTCCGCTTCAATGACCTGGTGAGTGGCCCACCGGGATCATGCTTCATATATTTTTGAGTCATTATTATTATTAAATTATGTTTATATAGCACTTATTCTAAAAGAAAGCTCTAAGTGCTTTACAAGAGCATGAAAAAATGGAAAGATCATTACTTATCAAAACATAAAAGAAACAAAATAAAAATGATTCAACATCTAAAACCCCCATATGTAAAAGCTAAAATATCAGCAGTATACGAATAAAAGAAATAATTAAGTTTTAAACGTTCAGTTCAGATACATGAATAAGATAAAACAGTTAATAACAAGTGGTATAAACTACCAATCTTGAAGACAAAACACTAAGAGAAATAAAAAAGTTATCAAACAATTAAAATGCTATAAAAGGTAAAACCTGGGGTGAAAAAATTTAATAATATTTAAAAGAGTTAAAATAAGTCACTGAAATACTGTTTAAAAAGTGTGAGTTGACGCACTTGTTGCGTGTTGATTAACCTTACTCTACCAGCTCTTTTGCAACGTGCTTGGGAGGCGGAGTCAAAGATGGGGCACCCAAACGGAGATAGTATCGCTGTGTGGTAGAGTAAGGGTTAATGTTTGATTCCCAAATTTCATAATCACTAATTTTTTTTTCTTTGCAGGATTATTGAAAACGGCCAGGAAACGGTCATGATAGAAGAGGACGGCCATCTTACATCAAAAACAATAAATGGTCAACCAGCTATGATTACAAATTGATTTTAGAAAGTAGCAAAAGAAAAATGCTGATATATTTTGCATCAAAATGGAACAGAAGCTATTAGGAGTTATTGTACAGTACTGCTGCAATTAATTGTGTCTAAAACAAACATTGATCACAAGTTACGATTTGTCAGATCAAGAAATTGTTATTGCTGTTGGAGACATAACGGACAACTGATGAGATTGTTTGAGCAGTATCTTTGTTATTATAGTTAGTTACTCATACAAACCTACTGACCTTTTCACATTTGAATCAGCAATTTCCGGAAATCTCTCATTTAAATAATGTCACATGGCTGAAATTCTCATGTCTATAATGAACCAATCACGTAATGGTGGAATCTTATCGACCAATCAAAATACTGGAGGAGTTATTGACCTATCAAATTCTGGGGGATTCTTGGTCGTCTGCACAATTTACGCATGGTATGGGACAAAGCGTATGAAAAAATACTCTTAACCGCTCTGATCATACCTTTGATTATACATGATGAAGGAAATACGCTCAGGAATTGTAGTTTACAATAATTCCTGCAGTAACTGCAACTGATTGGTTGGTAACAAAGCGAAAATTTACCCAGCAGTTGATTGGTCAAAGTTTTAAGATATTCACATTTAGCAAAAAAAGGTATATAAGAATGAAGATATTACATGGACTTATTTAAAGTGTTATCCACAAGCTATGTTAGTTTGCATCTAATGATACCATATTTAATGGATTCTACCCTGGAAGGAGAGGGGGGTGGGGACTGATGTCAGCACTTTTCTTACCTTGTTCACACTATAATAAGTAAATGCAAAGTCTTCCTGGCTGAATTGTGATACATGCAGTCACTATAGACCTTTTCAAATCTGAATCGACAATTTCTGGACAACTTATTTAAATAATGTCACATGGCCGAGATTCACCTGTCCGTTATGGACCAATCGTATACTGAAGGAATCTTATTGATCAATGAAATTCTGGAGGAATCTTGGCCATCTGCATAATTCTCGCATGGTTTGGGACCAAGGGTATGAAAAAATGTTATCAAGCACACATATTATACGTGCGTTATACATGAAGGAGATACGGGCTCGTATTGCTGCTTACATTTTTCCCCTCAAACCTACACCTGATTGGTTGGGAAAGAAAGGAAAAGTTCCCTCAGCATTTGATTGGTCGAAGTCCTGAAGAAATCACTTTCGGCTAAACTCAGTTTGAAAAGGTCTATTGGGTAGATTTCTTGATCCAGGGATCATAAAATCGTCTGACCAGCTGCCCGAGACAACTAAGACTTGTACCTGGATACTCATGATCTGCTCATCGTTCAATCAGCTATTTACCAGAGTTTCTGTTACATGTATACACAAAAATAATCTTGGAGCAATATGATTGTCTTGTTGGACAACATGAAATTCAGTGGTCACTGAAAAGATCAACCAACCAGTCAGGGTGGGAAGTCAATCCCTGCCCGTATTCCCCTAGTTATGCGTCATATACATGACGTGTACCTCCGCTTTCCGTTAAGTATGCACTGCAGCCGCCGATTTTGGCCAAAATCGACGGTTGCAAATCACACGCCTCGCCAGAGCAAGGGCAACCTAATATGATATCATTATTTGCTTGTCCTGGCACAGCTACGATCTAATTACATTGCCAACACGCACAAGTGTAATATGATGCCTATATCTGATGCACGTTGGGCATATTATTAATGCCCCTATGATAGCATACTGAAAGGAAAGAGCTTGCACACTTAATGTACCCCATTCCAGGCTTTTTACTTCCCCACTGATCTGTTTTTTCTTGTTGGCTGACATTCACTGATTGCTGTCATTTCTGATTTACGGCCTGATGGAGTTATTCTAGTCCTATGCAGCTTAGTTATAGATTTCATTTGAGTTTTAATGCTCTGCGATGTTTTTCAGGCTAAAGCTCTCTTTCAAGTTACCTGTCTTTTGTGTGTTCAAGTTTGCACTCAAACAATTCCCTAACTTCTTTTCTCTGTTCCAGCTTAAGTGCTCGAATTGAAAACACGGTATCTGCAAAACCTAAGTTCACAAAACAAATGTCCCAGTGATAACATACGTGTAGGTGGGTTGCGACAATAACTAGTATTCCCCCTCTTATATGTGAAATTTGTAGGATAGGGAGCAAGATGTTAACTGGTGCAATCTCAGGCAGCGTGTTCCTTGAGACTTTGGATGATATCACTGATGATTTTTTTTGTTTCCAATCAATAATGATCAGAAAATTATGGTAGTCACCTCCTTAAGTAAAATTGATGTAGAAATACCATGCTTGTGGTAGTGCTAACCCCCACCCATCTCATTCCGAATCCTAGGATAATGATATTATTTGCATGGTCAACAAAGCTAGGTTTTTGTTCCATAATTACAATTTTAAGTGGGTGCATGTAACAGAATAATTTTGTAATATTTATGAACCAAATTTCTTAAGTGGTCATCTGCTAATAGTGGATTTCCGCTCAGTATGACTCTGCTGGTATTAAGTTTTACGTTTTTTTTTTGCACTGACAATTCTTTATACCACTATATACCGTAGCACCTAATAGTATTAGGTTTATTTCTTGCCCCAGAAATCACAAATATATCCATTTTTTCCGTGCCTTTAGGACCCGACGACGTTTAAATTCAGGCACAATCTCACGCTGCACATTCGGGCTAGAAGCAAGCCATTTGTATAATAAAATATATTTCAGCTGTTGTATTTATTCCTCATTCACATGTGTGTAATTATTAGATGGGAGACCCATGTAAAATGGATCAGTCATTACCAGACTGTTAGCAATATTCTTTCCTTACCTGTGGCTCTGCATTTTGAGGATAGAACAGAGTAGTAAACTAAAAGCGGAAAAAATTGTATAACCTTTCAGAGAATCATTGATCGCACTGGGAATGGTGAATCTCCTTCTTGTTTGCACATTGAGCCCTTAACACAATTAGTTGAGGAATTTTAGAATGTTATGATAAGTTTGAATGTCTGTAAATAAGGCTTTTAAGTAGTGTTAAAAGTTCAAAGAATTACTAGGGAGGTCATAAGAGGAATATTCCTGTGAATGGTTTGATCTCCAAGTTTTTGAGTTCTTGACACAGAGACTGACAATCAACTTCTGTTGACAATTAACTTTTCATTTATGAATGGAACTTGAGGACTTTTATTAATTATTATTATTATTATTGTTTTTAAAGGAATATTCCTGTGAATTTTCATTTGTATGATGATAGATTAATATTAAAGAAACAATTTGGTGTAAAAATCAAGTTGATATCTTATTCTGTTTTGGCGTTATTGCATGTCAAAAATTTACCAGAGTGTTGAAAAGTGAACTTGCTGTGAAATTTGTCATGTCATAATTGCAGATCCAAGACCATTTCTTAAGTATTTCTTTGAAAATTAATTGCTTCTTTCTAAATTGTTGGAAACATTTTTGTTTTTGTTTTGTTTTATTGCAATGATGCACTTTGCAAGAACATGCTTTGCCCATCTGGTCACCTTACACTCTACATGAAAGAAAAATACACTTTCATTTGATAGAAATACATTCTTGGATCTGCAATTTTGTTTGATAAGGGCTTAACGGCACCACGACAGCAAGGGTCAAATTGTGTCATGAATGGTTAGATCATTCCAGAGGTAGAAATGAAAGAAAATAGCAGGAGACTGAGAAAAATACGGGGACTAAAAGCCAGCATCGAGAGAGAAAGTTCATGGGTGCAAAAAGGCAAAAAGTAGAAAAAAGAGGGAAGGGGGTAGGAGAGGACTAAATATGTTGTAGAGGGAAGCATGATGAAGGAGATCTGCAAGTATGACATCACAATTTACTCTGCAAGGTAATTTTTCAACACACTGGTGAAATCTTTAAAATTATGCAATAACTTCTAAAGTAAATATGATATTGATATGATTTTGCCATCAATTTGTTTCTTTAACAGTCCTCTACCATATATAGAGGGATTTCATCACATGACTCAACTGAACTCCATTTTGCAGGGCAGCGGCGTTGTTGCGTTTCATGCGTCTTTACAAGGCCCAGTCACATCACACATACAACAAACATACTACCAACCAGTTCAGTGAATTTTACTAATTGCAATTTTTTGTTCACTTCCAATTTTACTTCATATTTTCCTTAAGTTTGATATTTTCACTGGGTGTACAAAGAGTAACTTTAACGTTAATGCCAGCTGATTGTTCATTATACTCAGACAAAGCCTACATACCTGATATAAAGTGCTCGCTGCAAATCCTGGTGTGAACCGTAGGTTGAAGCCGTCGTGTTGTACAGCAGAAACCGATCAAGATCAGATGGAAATCTAGAAATGTCTTTTTATTCCCCGCACATATCTATTAGCGCAGCCCATTGCACAGCAAGATTCTGGCATAATTATCTTAGAAAAATAATCTTATAAAACAACATGCAAGTAGTGTAAGTCTAATTAAGTGTACAGCAGACGACAGTGTTTTCTCAGACAAAATGGCGATGTAAACAAAGTCATGTGACATCAACCGAAAACATCCTTATATGGAAAATGTTCCTTTTAGGAGGAAGAGAAACATGGTAAGTTCTTATGGTGCTGATCAACCCACCAATTGTTTCTGTTTGTGCATCACATCAAATATGGAGGGTGTCGGTTGAATGTAAATTGGAAAGAATTTGTATATTGTGCATGAGTTGATTTTAGCGCTTATGTGCACCATTTTTGAAAGCGGAAATCTTTTTTTTTTTTTTTCACTTATAGAAAACTTAAAACCGTTTAGCAAAATTCTTACCATTTTTAAAATGGTAGAACAATGTATATATGAACCATGTAAAGATGTGCCATTACAAAACATAATTTTGTTGCAGAATTAATACAAAAATGCTAAGTCACTTAAAATATTGGTAAATAGGGAGCAAATATTGGTAAATAGGGAGCAAATATTTGATAATTGTTGGTGGTATGGTATTTAGTCAGCTCTTGATCATTAAGAAGTTTTGGCCCTTAGACCCCTCCAACCCAACACCCCCGATTTTCTCAAAATCAGGTAATCCACACCATTCAACCTGAGAGACTTTACAATTCATTGACTAGCATCCAGCTATTGTTACACCATACAGAACACAGGAGTAATCTCTACCTTCTTAACTGACAACATCTTCATAGTCTATTCAATTCACTTGTGAGCAACCAGCTACTGTTACACTGTACACAATTAGTCATTCATCTTGGGCTCAAGCCACATAACTGCTGTTCAGTGATGCGAATCAGATTAGTCCTTGGCGGAGCCTAAAAATATACATTATATGCTTGAGAGGACTTTGTGCAAAACCCAAGAATGATTGATGGACCATTCCTTGTAAGGATGAAGTTATATAACAGGAAGAATCTGTTGTCACCATCTTTGCAATGTATCTAGTTGGAGGGTTTTGGCCAGAAATTTGGCAGGATTGAAGAGCATGAAAATCTACAAATGGGGTGTATTCAATTTTTCATTTACTGTTTGCATACCTTCAATAGACCAATATAATCATTGTCACAAAAATCTGCAGTCCAAACTGGAAAATATGTGCTGATGCGTAAATAATTATTTCATGAATACGAAGATTGCATAAAGCATAGTAGCGGTGGAATGTAATAACCATAGATAGTATGGTGATACTGATTTTCAAGAAAGGTTATAACAGCAGAATTGTGGCAATTTAAGATTCTTTTCACATGTATGATAATTTGGAATGTTGGTTGAGGCTTTTAAACATTGTTAAATTAGGTCAAAGCATCACTACGTGAACATGTTTATCTTGACTCTTTCACATATCTATTTTTCAGTTCTCTTTGTATCAGTCCTCCATTTCTGTAATTTAAAAAAAAAAAGATGTGGACAAATTTTCACAAATCTGAATAATGATTGTAGAAACCAGTGAATACAAAACTAATTCTTACGTGATGGAATAGTTGAGAAGCACTTTATCACATAAGGTGTGAATCAACAATTATAATACTACAAAAGTGTGGCTTTTTGACCAGTCTCATGATAACAGATTTTAAACAAATTAGTTGGCAAAGTTGAATATTCTTGGCCTTGCTTGGATTTTCGTAACTCTGCTACTGATGTAATAGAGGTGTGCTTGTGATGTCATAACGAAGGGTCACCTCTCAAGGGGTGAACCTACATAATTTTCCAGTTACCAACAGAAAAATTGTCCTGTGAATTAAGTTTCCTTCATATTGGGGAATTTGTTTTTTTATTTGCAGGAAATTTTCTTCATATGTCTTCATTTTCAGGAAATTTTAATTAATTTCAGGAAATTATGTTTCATTATTGGGAAAGTTTCCCAATATTTTCAATTTATGTTAATAATTACTCAATTTAACTCCAAATCGGAAGCAAGCATGCAACCTGGAAGCAAGTATGCAACTGGGAAGCAAGCATGCAACTGGGAAGCAAGTATGGAACCGGGAGGCAAGTATGCAACCGGGAAGCAAGTATGCAACCGGGAGGCAAGTATGCAAACGGGAGGCAAGTATGCAACCGGGAGGCAAGTATGCAACCGGGAGGCAAGTATGCAACCGGGAAGCAAGCCTGCAACCGTGAAGCAAGCCTGCAACCGGGAAGCAAGCATGCAACCGTGAAGCAAGCATGCAACCGGGAAGCAAGCATGCAACCGGGAAGCAAGCATGCAACCGGGAAGCAAGCATGCAACTGGGAAGGTGGAATCCTCTCCTCTCAGTGTACCCCCTGGCATTCTTACACCTTTGCCAGAGGGAGTGGTCTCTTAGAAGTAATGCTTTGTTGTATGCCAATAAATATCAACTGCATGAATGGTAATCAGGCAGAAGTGCTTTTGTCAGGAACCTACAACTATTAGAGTACACACACTTCGAGTGTATTAATCCTGCTACACATTGGTATTCAAAGTGCATCAATGCAAATAGTATACCGGTATTACTTTCCTGTGCATTTGGTGGAGTGTTGAATATGATGTGTCGGGAGTGCTATCCTGCTGAGAGGAATGAGCATTTCATTTCACACTTAAGTATTTCATTTCACACTTAAGTACTGTATGTTCAATAAAGTGGAGAGTACATTTGTTGTGAGTGTAAAAGAAACCCGTCATTAACTGGTAATTTTAATTATTAACCTCATGAAACTTAATTTTCCATTTCAAGTTCCAAAGTGCTATTCAAAATTTTCACTTGTTTTGGCACCAAAACATGGATTTTGATCATTTATTTTAGTTGCATGATTAGTTTAATTTGTGTAGATATTTATTTCAATGTCTTTGTTTATTTGGAAAATGATTGTTACTCGGATTTTGTTATCTGTTGATTAAAGAAGATTTATCTTACAAAGGAAATATTTCTAATTTGTGATATTTGCAGTATACGTCTCACCTGGGAATGTTATTGTAGTAATTCCCTGGTCTCACCAGCAAGGTATTGCCATCTTATCCAAGTGATTGCAGCAAAAATGACTTTTCCTTAGCAAAATTGTCCTTCCTCAGAGGTATGTAAAGTGCATCAGTGCAAATACTGGTATTACTAAAGTTTCCATCAAACGTTAGTTCTAATTTGGAAAATCTTCAATTTCTTTTCTTAGAAAATTTTCTTCAAATTTCTTCACTTTCAGGAAAATTTCGTTAATTTTAGAAATTTATGTTTAATTTAATGTATACAGGTAGATCGAGGCAACATTAGCTAAATTGATTTAAAAGCCACTAAAAAACACCTGTCCACAGACCCTGAGTATTGACAGTTATTGAACTACTGTAAGCAGACCCTTTCAAATTTGTGATAAACAAACTAATTGATGGGGCATTATGTGGGTTTTCACTTCTCTCCCCACCACCATTCCCCCACCACACCAGTAATAACTCCAAAATGGGTGAATTGTAAAGTGGCCAAAGAAAGAAATTTTGTAAAAAGAAGGGTGCTCGATAGTGTATGCTAGTGTCCTGAAAAAACCCCTGAAAAAAGTTCTGATCTTTTATCAGAGATCTCATCAACACTTATTGTCAATACATTTGTATTCAACCATCTGGTATCAAACATGGAAAACATTCACCTTTTGCATATAAAAGCATTATATTGTTTTTTACAGAATTAGGTCAGTGGTTAAGTACACTTACCTTATATGAAAGAGGACATTAAAAGACACATAATGGTGAAGAAGCATTCCAAAATCTTATTCCGTTAAGGAGTTATTAAAGTTTGAAGCTCTGTCTTATCTGTGTAGAAATGACTGGTGTACTAAGTCTACTATGGAAGGTTGGCGCCTTCATCCTGTCCTCACATTCTTAACAATCATTAATGTATTTTGAAGAAAATTAAATTTACTATTTGAATTATTTCCTCAAACTTTCTTCAGGCGGTAAATTATAATTTAAGCCACATAATCGCAGAACAAAATTTGATAGAATACATAAAGACTGAGGAATTTGAGGCTATGACAGCACAACTAGTCTGATTTTAGATTTTAAATGCTTTCATCACTATTTTCTTTCTTTTAAAGTCCTCTTTCATATGAGATAAACTTGCCTGACCCCTGAACTAATCCTTTGATATTTAAAACGGAATAAAAAAGATGCTAATAATTAATGATATTAATATGGGAAGATAGCACATGCACTTTTCAAGTCACGGCTTATCATATATTGACAACTGAACAGAAATAATTTGTGATGCAGAAAAAAGTAGACGGTCGTTCCTAACAATTCTCTTTTAAATGTGAGTTGATAAAAATGAGAATGTCTTTCCATTCAGATGTTTAAAATCTAAATTCTTTGTTGGAAACAGCTGATCTCATACTTATGGACCAATGGAGGTATCTTTTTTCTCAATTAGGATATTCTACACCTGCATCAAGTGTGGTTTTTAGTGAAGGTGCCAAGACCTGCTGGTGGAGGGGAAGGCAACTGTACCACATATTGACAGAATTTGTTTATGTAAAACATGAGCTAGACAAATTTATCTGTGCAATTTTGTTAATGGTGGATATTTTCTTGGGGAGTGGGGAAATTGTCCCCACCTCCTTATATACCACTTGCTCTATTAGGTTTTTTTCACACCTCATGTAAGTCTTCAATAATTGGCAATACAGCTTACTCCGAGATAAAGATGGGGAGTAAAGGATGATGATAAGGACAGTCTTGGAGAGGATCTTGGATGTAAATCTTGCCCTCTTTAAAACCATCTTTACTTCCTTCAAGCTATGTGGGAGTACACACTACGAACCCTTGGACATCGTCTGCTTTTTCTCCCGGAAAAAAAAAAGCCTTCACTCATGCAAGCATGTTCCTTGCCTTAATATGTATTCTCATATAAGTCCTCCAAGCTTCGTATTCAGGAAATGGTACCCTTTCTGTGAGATGAAAGAAATACACAATTTAAGTTGTTTTCCAAAATGTAATGTAAATATTTTGATTCTCAAAGATAAAAAATAGCATTTCTTCATTCTAATTGGTACAGAGAATATTCCCCTACTTATTGAATTAGTTCAGTGGTCAAGCAAGTACATCATACATGAATGAGGACTTAAAGAATTAGTTCAGTGGTCAAGCAAGTACATCATACATGAATGAGGACTTCAAGAATTAGTTCAGTAGTCAAGCAAGTACATCATACATAAATGAGGAAATAAAGTATTAGTTCAGTGGTCAAGCAAGTACATCATACATGAATGAGGAATTAAAGAATTAGTTCAGTGGTCAAGCAAGTACATCATACATGAATGAGGACTTAAATTAGTTCAGTGGTCAAGCAAGTATATCATACATGAATGAGGACTTAAAGGATTAGTTCAGTGGTCAAGCAAGTACATCATACATGAATGATGACTTAAATTAGTTCAGTGGTCAAGCAAGTATATCATACATGAATGAGGACTTAAAGAATTAGTTCAGTGGTCACGCAAGTACATCATACATGAATGATGACTTAAAGAATTAGTTCAGTGATCAAGCAAAAACATCATAAATGAATGAGGAATTAAAGAATTGATTCAGTGGTCAAGCAAGTACATCTTACATGAATGAGGACTTAAAGAATTAGTTCAGTGGTCAAGCAAGTACATCATACATGAATGGGGATTTCAAAACAAACAAGATGGTGAACAAAGCATTCAAAAATCTTATTTTGTTAAGGAGATATCTCCCAAGTTTTCATTTCCCATCTGTATAGAAATGACTGCAATCAGACTAGTTGTGACATTTAAACATCAACACTTTCATTATGTATTTTATTGTATTTTCTCCGAGTTTTTGTGGCTTAAAACCTTTTGGAAAGTAGCATACTGTAACAGAAGTATGAGAAATTTACCCCCTGCAGACTTAAAAAAAAAAAAAAATGAGGAAATCAATTTTCTTCAAAATGCACTAACAATTGTTGAAAAAGTGAGGATCGGTGTGCCAACCAGGCCCCTAGTATTGCATTTTCAAAGGGGTGCTCCACCTGCCTTCATCCTGCCCCTCATTACCTCCATCCTGTCCATTTTCATTCTCTACATTGTGTTCACAAAAACATAATTTTGAGAAGTATTTTGCCTTCTTTTCATGCTGATTACACTTCCCTAAATATAAAAAGATGCAGGCACACTACTTGTTGTTGTACTCACTTACATTTCAAGTGCCTTCAAAGTGCCCTTGATGCCTTATAAATGCCCCTGTTGGTCAGTGACATCCTGCCCCTTATCAAGCTAGGGGTTTGCCAATCTACTACCACTGACATTCCACACCTGTCATTTTCACTCCAATGGTTATTTTTTGTCTGATTTTGATATTTCTGTTCTATTTTCTTTCTTACACCACTTTAATCTGTGACTCCTTACACCACTTTAATCTGCAACTCTCTTACACCATTTTAATCTGCAACTCTCTTACACCGCTTTAATCTGCGACTCTCTTACACCACTTTAATCTGCAACTCTCTTATACCACTTTAATCTGCAACTCTCTTACACCACTTAAATCTGCAACTCTCTAACACCACTTTAATCTGTAACTATCTAACACCACTTTAATCTGCAACTCTCTTACACCACTTAATCTGCAACTCTCTTACACCACTTTAATCTGCAACTCTCTAACACCACTTTAATCTGCAACTCTCTAACACCACTTTAATCTGCAACTCTCTTACACCACTTTAATCTGCACCTCTCTTACACCACTTTAATCTGCAACTCTCTTACACCACTTAATCTGCAACTCTCTTACACCACTTTAATCTGCAACTCTCTAACACCACTTTAATCTGCAACTCTCTTACACCACTTTATTCTGCAACTCTCTAACACCACTTTAATCTGCAACTTTCTTACACCGCTTTAATCTGCAACTCTTACACCACTTCAATCTGCAACTCTTTTACACCACTTTAATCCGCAACTCTCTTACACCACTTTAATCTGCAACCCTCTTACACCACTTTAATCTGCATTTCTCTTACACCACTTTAATCTGCAACTCTCTTACACCACTTTAATCTGCAACTCTCTTACACCACTTTAATCTGCAACTCTCTTACACCACTTTAATCTGCAACTCTTTTACACCACTTTAATCTGCAACTCTCTTACACCACTTTAATCGGCAACTCTCAAACACCACTTTATTCTGCAACTCTTTTACACCACTTTAATCTGCAACTCTCTTACACCACTTTAATCTGCAACTCTCTTACACCACTTAAATCTGCAACTCTCTTACACCACTTTAATCTGCAACTCTTTTACACCACTTTAATCTGCAACTCTCTTACACCACTTTAATCTGCAACTCTCTTACACCACTTTAATCTGCAACTCTCTTACACCACTTTAATCTGCAACTCTCTTACACCACTTTAATCTGCAACTCTCTTACACCACTTTAATCTGCAACTCTCTTACACCACTTTAATCTGCAACTCTCTTACACCACTTTAATCTGCAACTCTCTTACACCACTTAAATCTGCAACTCTCTTACACCACTTTAATCTGCAACTCTCTTACACCACTTTAATCTGCAACTCTCTTACACCACTTTATTCTGCAACCCTCTTACACCACTTTAATCTGCACCTCTCTTACACCACTTTATTCTGCAACTCTCTTACACCACTTTAATCTACAACTCCCTTACACCACTTTACTCTGCAACTCTCTTACACCACTTTAATCTGCAACTCTCTTACACCACCTTAATCTGCAACTCTCTTACACCACTTTAATCTGCAATTTTCTTACACCACTTTAATCTGCAACTCTTTTACACCACTTTAATCTGCAACTCTCTTACGCCACTTTAATCTGCAACTCTCTTACACCACTTTAATCTGCAACTCTCTTACACCACTTTAATCTGCAACTCTCTTACACCGCTTTAATCTGCAAATTTGGATAATCTACTTACATCCAACTGCCGCTGTTTTACATTTTCTTTGGCTTCATGTTGGTATTTCCTGAATTCCGTCTGAATTGATCTCTGGTAGAATTCCTGATCTGTGTATTTTAATTTCTGACCTTCTCGCAGAAGCATCTTGTATAGTGTGAGAACAGACATTCTGGACCAAGAAACCACTGTTGCAGACATGTTGCGTTTGTATTTCAAAACTTAATGCACCCTGCCCAAAATTTGTTGCAGAAAAGAGAAAGCTGTGAAGGAAAGTTGATTGTAATTAACATCAAAAACAAGCAAGTGCACACATTTCACCAGTTTCAGAACGTTTGAGAACTAGTTAAATGGTCAGGCAAGTTCCTATCATATGAAAGAGAACTTCAAAAGAAACAATTATAAGATCTTCATTACATAAATGAGATATTGGAGTTTAAACTTCTGTATCATTTGTGTGGAGAACAGATTCAAATCAGGTTTCTCAAAGTCTTTATGTATTCTATCAAATTTTTTCCTGAGATTTTGTGGCTTAAAAACCATTGGATATGTTAGGATAGTAGTAAAACAGAAGTTAGAAAGGTTAATTATAATTTTGCACCTGAAAAAGTTTGAGGAAAATGAATTCAAATAGTCAAAACGTAAATCAATTTTTTTCAAAATATATTAACAATTGTTAAGATTGTGCGGGTGAGGGTACCAACCTTCTAGATCTACAGTACACATACTAAACCAGTCATTAGCGTAACTTTATCAAAGAGACAATTCTAAAAATGTCCAATTTCATTTCCTTCAGAAATCCATTTTAATATAAGATATTTATGCCATAACAATTGCCAACTGGTTTTGGGCATAACATTCCTACTGGTGCTGTGGTCAAATCCCTATTCCGCTAAACTGTAAAAGTCTAAAAACACTTTTTACATCACTACATGTAACTCAATGGATTGGGAGATCATTTTCAAAAATTTCATTTTTATTTTCTTCAAACATTTATTTTTATTTGAATATTCATGCCATTGCAGACTGTTTTCTGGAAATAGGTTTAACAGTAACAGTGCTTGGGCCTATAACAAAACATGCAAAAAGTCATAGAAATTCCAAACTTGAGTGAAAATGGATACCCAACTCACTGTCTGAGGAATCTGGAACTAGAATTTTACAGAGAGGAACCATCTAGGAGTAGGAATTAAGAGGAATCTCGGATGCTACCTAGCTATGTCACTTAAGCACTGTAGTGTACCCCAACCCCTAACTCATTTGGGTTCAATCTTCAAAAGATCATACAATCTGATCTTCTTCTGGTGAAGTACAAACCCTACTGGTAGGTATTACATACTGGTGCATGCATACAGTGCAGCTCACAATATACAGGCGAAACTCCAAATGAAAAACATGGCAGAGGGACTACTGCACTGACCCCAGTCAAAGCAGAAGAAACGGGCTGCGTGGCATTGTACAGCCTCAAGGGTGTGCTTATTTCCTTTTGAAAGCATCTTTAGTGGTGTCCCATACTGTGGCTGTGTACCAAAAGGTTGACTTGACGAAGGTGATGGATGCCTGCTTCTTGATCTTGGGTGAGCTGTTGCCAATATTTCTTCGCAGGAAACCAACAGTTGAGTTGGCTTTTTTGATGATGGCGGTTCCATGAGAGACTCTTGTTGAAGTTAAGCTCAAGGTACTTTGCGTTCTCCACAGCCAAAGGTACTTTGCATTCTCCACAGCCTTCAGAGGTTCGCTGTGGATGGTGTAGATTTGCCAGGTTGCAGATTTCTTTTTGGAAACATGAAGTACCTCACATTTAGTAGGGTTGAATGACATTAACTAGTCATCTTCCCACTTCTGGAGGGCATGAAGGTCTTGTTGTAGTTTGGCATGATCAGGCTGGGACTTTATATAATAATAATAATAATACATAAATTTATATAGCGCTAATTTTGTAAAAACATTTAAAAAAGCTTTACATAACAGGTGTACAAGGAAATTAGATACGAAAACAAAAATAAGAATACAGAAATGACAACATAAATAGAAATACAATGGATGAAGCTGCACATTAGATTAATGTCTCTTTAAACAAAAATGTTTTAAGCTTAGTTTTGAAGGAGGTCAGGGATACATTATCAATACATTTGAGATCAGTTGGGAGTGAATCCCACAACCAAGGACCTTTTAACAAAGGCCCTTTCGCCAAGAGTTTAATGCTAAATATGGGGAACAAATAGGGACTTGAAGCGAAAGTCATAGTGGGATGGTTTTTCAACTACCATTTCACAAAAATAATTTGGAGCAAGGCTTTTAATGCACTTAAAAACTTGTAAAATAAGTATAAGTCTATATCTCTATACAACAGGCAATTGTCAGCAAAGAGGTGACCTTGAGATCCTATTTTTCTAACATTATGTCAGTCAAGGACACTTGTATTGTATTAATCTTTATTTCATAGCACCCTCAATTCAGGTGCTCTTTTCAAGATAATGGTCCATCCAATATAACAATTTGTGAAGCACAATTGCAGAATACCCCGCAACTGTTAGTAAAGCACATTGAAGCATGCTACAAGGTCATAGGCCTACCGTATATTCCCTAATAAACGCCCCCATTTTTTTGGCGGTGACAATCATAAAGTCACACACCCAAAAAAAAATCAACGTGTTGTCAAAACTAGTAATCTGAAGCCTTCTAAACAGTGTGCTTTAGCAGCTACAAGGGCAAATAGGATGCTTGGTTTGATTAGAAGAAATTTTCTGTTTTCTTTGTAGAGAGGTGGTCCCTAATTTGTATAAGTAGTTAGTCAGGCCTCACCTACATGTATGCTATTCAGGCTTGGAGTCCCTTTTAGGAGCAGGTTCAGCGAAGAGCCACCAGACTTATTTTAAAGTAAGGAATCTTATGAATCTATTGTAGGTTGCAAATCCTTAGTTTGACCACGCTTGAGTTGAGAAGCGTTTGCGGCGATTATGATTCAGGTTTTTAATTTTTTATCTGGTAGTGATGCTTGACTTCCTGTAATTTCTTGCATGTTTCAGCTAATCCTCATGTGACACATGGTAACAGTATGAAGTTGACCAAAGAGTTCTCACGGATAGATATTCGGTGTTTTAGCTATTCGCAAAGAGTTGTTAATGAGTAGAATGGTTTACCTGGGTGGGTAGTTAGCTCCAATTCTGTTCAAAATTTCAAAGTCAACAGTGATAAGTTCTTTACTATCGGCATCTTTGATTTGTTTTTTTTGGAGGTGGTGGTGGTGTTAGTTGGGCTTTTTTATGGGGTGATTCACGCTTCTTAGCCTGTCATCTTGTTATGTTATTTTAAATTGATTGATAATAGTAATATCATAATATTAAAACACACTGTGATTTAACACTAGGCTTCAGCCAAAACTCATTTAAAACCTGTAAAACTGCCCAAAAAGTACAGTCAAAAGAGTTGAACTTGCTATGCACACCGTAAATACATTTAAAATTTAAGCTCAAATAAACGCCTCCCCGTTTTGAATGCCCCCCCCCCTCCTCTCTGGGCATTTATTAGGGAATATACAGATATAGGGCTCACCCAAAACTCATCTATAGGGACACTTATCACTAAGGTCAATGGTGATACTCACCTGTAGTACTACTACTAGTACGGTCATACTAATGCCAGCCGTGTTATTATGGCTGCCGCTAGTGATGGATCGTACGGCAATCCCAATGTCAACGGTACTGAGGGATGTGTATAACAACTAGGGCAATGGGTGTGCTATTGCACATTCCGTTTAAATGAAGTCGGAAAACTTTGGAAATGTATTGGGCACAGGCTGCGGGCTGACCTACGAGGTGATCAGTAGCCGTGTAGCCCTGCTACACAGCAAACATATTTCAAAAATGCGGGGTATTCTGCAGTTGTGCCCATTTCAATATCCAAGTTGTTGTCATAATTGTCGGACATCGGGCTCGAGGCATACTGAAAGGGTGATGTAGAGGTTGTGGGCTATTCTACAATTAGACCTAACACTAACAGTTACTCCATTTGCGAGATTCAGGTCTGATTATCACTAATTCGTGGAATTGGCCTAGGTTAGGCTTAACGTTAGCACCATAATGATGAGGCTTAGCTTTCTCAAGTTAATTTGTGATGTGAATAAAATGACAATCATTGCTCACTATTTCTCTTATACAACCGTAAGAAAACTAATTTAAAACTTACACTTTTAAAATATATTTTGTATCCTTTGGAACGACTGAATTTTTCACTGGAAAAACATTGGAAATTATGAACGAATTAAACCTTATCAGTCATGTGACATGTCACATGATAAATTTTGCCTTTAGGGGTAGCAATGAACTAATTAAAATCTACAATTCAAGAATCCAGTTCGGATCAGTTTTGTATTCGAACCCGGGGCGCCATCTTGTAATCCCACACAATAGGCTTACTGCTAGACATTTTGCCAGTGCGCCACAACTGGTTATCAAAGTCCGTGGACATTGACTTGCTTGTCGATGTTATGTCTGTCCGTACGTTTTACATATGACGGTTCTTGTCGGCGTCGTATTATGCGTTTCGTGATAGTAATGTTACTATTAAACCGAATACGCAGTAAGAAACTGATCTGAGCCTGTTATATCAGTTATCTTTATCAGTTCTGCAGTGTTAAACCTCCCTTGTCCAAGGCATGTTCTTCTACCACCAGGTCCTTTGACATACTGTAGATCTCTGGATGTGAAAACTGGCCCAGGTCTATAGGTGTTTGATTTCAAGAGTCCAAGAGATATTATTCACAAAAAAGCCAGCCGACTCTGAAAAAGACGAACAACAAAATGAAGTCAAGAATGGCAGATTAAAATTGAAATACATCAATGACAAAATAGAGCAAAACGCGAAAAAAGACTGACAACTAAATATGTATTACATTAATAACTTCGATAAACAGAAAAACTTAAATCAACTGCTGAGAAAATTATGCAACTCATATCGACATGAATATTCACACAATAAGGGACCTTTTAAATCTCACCGACATGACCGATGTACCCATGATACCAACTGACCAAGTTGTGGATCATACCAACGTAAAATCCTGTTCTCAGATAGGAAACTCTTGACCTGTTGACGTTATGCTACCATTAGGTTGTCTGGGCTATGGGTCAATAATGTTAACTTAAAATTGAATTCACCTAGGCCTTTTCTACAATCGCTTATGAAAAAATAAAAACAAAGCTACATTGACAAATGTATATATTATTAGCCTTCATGTTTACGACGTTAGCTTTGAATAGATCTAATGTTAAGCTAAATAGATAAAAACTAACGTGGCCTACCTGTTGCGATTCGACTTATTTTCCTCGCTCTATATACTTGATTGAAATTTTGCCATTTCGCAAAGATTAAAATCCTTTCTAAAGAATTTTCGAGTGTAATCTAAAATATGCGTCCAAATGTATACACATGAACCAAAGTTCTAGCAAAGCATAGTTTTACCTCTTGAGGACGTAACAAAAACAAAAATCGAGCTTAATGTTGGTTGCCGAAAAACATAAAAATGCGCAGAAACTAGAGATGCGCCTTACGCGCGGCGTATATCGAGCGTGTACGTGCACAATTTTGCACGTGACGCCCAACTCATTTTAGGGTAGGCAAGGAGCGTAAATGCGCCAAAGGACGCTCGGCGCCTAATGCTTTAAGCACAGCTAATAAAGTATGTGCACCAATGTCATCGGCGCACAGTGCAGGAAATCATCTAATCGCTGGTCAATAAACTGTAATCCAACAAAGAGCGCACAGCAAAATACGCTCTTGGTTTAATAGGTTAACTCGTTTTGGTTAATCTTACATGAGACCCGTACAACAGTGCATTTTAGGTATAGAGTAAAATATAAGAATATAATTTTTAAGCCCTTTTGTCTGTCCATGATTTACATAGCCGGAATTCCATTTGGGGACATTAATCTGTTATATACCCAGGGTTCCTCAGATACGCTAAGGCATTCTCCTCTATGTGCGTATGTCGCCCGCATAAATCTGCGTACAAATCAGCTGTGCGTACGGAGTTTTGTGCATGCTGTGGCACCGTGGCTACGCGCGCATATCTGAGCTATTTCCCTGGAAACGGATAACGTAATAATGTAAAATAAACAAATGGTATCTTTTTCATATAAAGGCCTTTCATTCTGAAATAAGAATTCATTTCAAAAGCAATCTCAAAAGCGTAAAGAAATATTAATTCATCAAAATGGAACCTAGTTATTCGGTTGTGGAATATCCGGACCCGGATGAGATGGATACTGATTCATGCGACTCGGATGAGGAGAGTAAATCTTGCTGTTTTACATTTTTTAGAAGAAAAGCGAGACTTTGTGCCCGGAAACCACGGTGGAAGGGTACTGCAACCGTCTACAGGAAATCGAGGTTGGTCCGTTTATCAGGGTGGTGAAAAAACAGAAGAAATTCTACCATTTTCAGAAATTTAAATACTTTTGTTTTGAAAATTACGATAGCATTGTGTTACTTAGGATATTTTGTAACATAAAGGCTGCTTTTATGTGGTATGCACAAACAAAGTATCATCTCGAATACCCACGCAGTCTTGAAAACTGCGTTCTAACCAATTGCTTATGTCCTCATATTCTGCATTGGTAGATAATTTCCTTGTTTTCTTGTGTGCCGGAGAGGGTAGGAGAAGAGGCAAAAACTTTCTGTTGGCGCCACTTCAAAATTCAGGCTTTAATATTTTGCAAGTTTTCATAATTATATTCCAATATCCTTTTACAGGAAAAATGGCACCGTTCCAGAGGAATTACCTCGCATGGAGAGAACACTCTCTTGGCCAATCAGAAAGCCGCCACGAGCTTGTAGTTTGGATTTCTCCATTTATTCTCTGGAAGACTGGAAAATGGACGTGTCTCCCAGATTGTCTGGTGATTTTCTGCCTCTCCCAGTACGTGAGACGCCAGTGCTAGGGCGAGATCTGTCCCCGATTGCTCTCGCTGAAAGCTACAATCGGCGCAAGCTGGGACACCGTTGCACGGAGGCTCATCAGCGATCAACAGAACGGAAAGCTCGTTACAAAAAGAAACAAGGAGGCCAAGGTGAGTTTGAAAGTTGATCTTAATGAGCAGAAGGGTCTTGATAAGATTTTTTGTACAAAATTAAATAGTTAATTTAAGAACAAACCCTTGGCCTACATTGGTCGTCAGACTGCACCGTCAGTTATTCGGATTTCTAAACTATGGCTGGCTTTGAAGTATAGTTGACAGTACCTTCGATAAAGGGGTTAAAGGGGCTCGTTGCCTCCGGGCCCAGGGTCCTATGGTGCCCGCGTCGTAGGGGACCATCAAAATTATGTTAAAAGGAGTCGATCATATAACAGTCTTTATAATATATTTTGGCTTGTTCAATTAAGGGGCCCGTGTGATCAATATACCCCGGCCCTGCATGATTGACCCTCGGCGGATCTGATAGTTGATCACTCAAGCATCGAAGTGTCTGGTAGCAAAGGTTTTAAAGTACCTGAAAATTTCTGTATGAGTCATATTAAACATTTCAATGCAACTGCTTTCAACAGATACTGGTTTAACTTCAGCCAGAAGAGCCAAGGTGAAGGAACACGAAACAGTGACTTCCGGAGAAAGGGAGACAAAGCCTAATGCAGATAAACCTGCTCATGAACGCAGGTATACGGATACCACAGGAAACATGAGAACTACCCAAGGTGAGTCTAACGGTCAGACGGTGAAGTAGTAAATGGGTGGTTTGAAATTGAGAGAGTTCCGTGGTGATTGAAATGGGAGTGAAAAGTAAAAACATAATACAGGTAGACCAACACTGATTTCTTAAAACGTTTTCACTCCTAATTATTGCAAATGTAAATAAACAAATCAATTGTTAATGTCTTTCCAAGATGTATTTTAACATGTGATTTGGTCTTCAATTATTTTGCAACGGAATGTTCATTTTCTTTCAGATCGGCATGTAAGCAATAGCTCTAAAGTGGCAACTATTATCGCAGAACAACACGCTGGTAAAGGTATGCATCGTCGCACCCCAAATGCACGTCCACGTTTATCCATATCGAATAGCAGTAATCCTGCACCTACCTCAAACAAGGATCTACTTACAACCACGTCAAACAAACAACAACATGCATCTACATCAAGCGGAAGTACCAATGCCACTGCCTTAAAAAACAAACCTCGTGCTTTCTTTACAGGGAAGAAACTTCACACAGGTGACACAGCCACCTTAAACAGGAGACACCATGCATCCATCTTGGATAAAATGATGCCTGTACCAATGCCAGAAAGGAGTTTTCATGCGACCCCCACGAACGACGTATCAACACCTCCCAGGTCAAATAAGAGTCTACAGACATCCCGCAGAAGAAGTACATCTCAAAAGAAGAGCTCACGTCATGAAAGTGGCCAGAAACAAGAAATGGGTAAGAGTGAACATTTGCCACCATATAACTTTCTTGAAATGAACTCTTCATGATGCAGACTTGGCGTTTGGACAGGTGTCGCGGCAAGTTGGGGGCATGTCCCCCAATAATTGTAAAAGTAATACATTTCTAATAGGCCTTTATCTCTTCGCCTGATAAGCGATTGAGAGCATTGCATCTCAAACCTGTATTAACAGTCTAAAAGCAACCCGAAAAAATTAGGTTCTTTAAAATACCCAAAAAAAATTGGGTACTTTTATGTATTACGTCATCGCATGAGCCTACACATTTGACTAGTCAGTACTAAACGTATGGGGTTTCTCATATTCCGCTCCGGATTGTTCAAAATTTCACTGGATATCCTAAAATGTCGGAAACGGATAGTCAATAGATATTCAAACCTTTCCGCAGCTGCTTTTTGAAATTCATTTTTGACTTTTTCAGAAAATCAATAAAACATTATGAGCAATGTGTTTTATTGATTTTCTGCAGCTGAATTTTGCGAAAAGTATCTATCTATCTTATTACTATCCGTCTCCAAATTGTTTGAATATCTAGTGAAAAACAATCAAGTGGAAAACGAGAAGACGTTTAGTGTGGGCTAGCAATGTGCTCATTTTATTACCCAATTTTTTGGTTTTTACCCAGTTTTTCGGGTTGCTTCCAGACTGATTGGGGCCCTGTTGGAAATTTTGATTACCTAAGTCATTTAATATTTAATGTACATCACGGCATATTCTAGGCAATAGGGAATTGTTCCCCAGCCCTAACAATTTCCCTACTGCAACATTTTTCATCATCAAAAAAGTTCATTACGTGTTCACGTTCTGTTCGGAACTTATAGCATACTTTTGTCTTTTCTGTTGTTCATATCGATAAAATGTGGTAAACATATTTCCCTTTTTTTGCAGATTATAAACAAGTGACACCATGTTCAATTATTAAAGCCAGAACTTCCAGCAAAATAACTCGCGCAAGCTCCGTAAAACCAGAACCGGAACGATCGTCACTTTATTCAGAGTCAGAATTGTACAATTCTACGCTGTACAATGACCTATATGGCCAACTGCAAACAGGATCCAAAAAGAAACACTATGACCGTCTCTTAATTAATGATGAACCTACAAACAAGACTGTCTGCAGGAGTAATGCGCCGCATGTTGTTCCTCAATTGAATCTTCAAGCGCCATCGCTTAGATCGGACAAGCAAGGATCAGCAAGAAGTAGATGTCTGCCGTCATATCAAGCAAACGGGCGCAGCACTTCGGCTGCCAGGCAGGAGCGAGTTGTCCACCGGCACACCAGCCAAGCAGTATGCCGATTGATGGACCTGCTTGACCATCATCCTTCATCCAACAGTCACTGGGTATCACGCTCTCCAACTAAGAACAGATTCGCTTGTCCTGTTTTTAAGGACGATGTCATGTTAGAAGATGTATAGGACCGTCATGATTATTTTGATGTCAATCAAAATGTAGTCACCTCATCATCTGTATATAGAGGTAGTGATTAAGCCGTTTATGCAATGAACAGACATCCAAGGTAAGCATATTCATTTATAATCCATTTTACTGCAATTTATTTACATTTATTTCCATTCTTCATGTCCTCTACCGTATAAATGAAGAACGTGGCGAACTGACATCATAAAGCACGATCGACGGCGGTGGTGGTCGTGGTTGTGGAAGGAAAAGGGGGGGGGGTGAAAAAAAGAACAATTTTGTCTGTTTATTTGTAGAATTTCTTGCAAGATTGTTTCAATATAATAAAAAAAACGAAAAATTTGTTTAAGTGTATTGCAAACGTCGAATGTAAACGGAACGTGTATGGTACGACGTGCGCCTAGGAAATTGTTCTTGTTTTTAAAAAATGATTTGCTGCGTAATTTGTATGAATATATAACCAATGAATTAGGCCTAAATGAATATTAAATTGATCTCATTTGATTTTTTTCTATCAGATATTGAGCTCAACCTGACGATCTGATGAAGGAACATGTCTTGGTATTCTACAACGAAGATATCTCTTTCCATCTTAAGAAGGCTCCACCCGGCTCCTGTCTGTCTCAGAAATTATTGGGCAATATTAACTGACAATTAATTAACATAAATAGACCTAAAAGATTTCAAATCTAATGATTGTAATTGAATGAATTTTATTTTCGACAAAACTATTTTATATTATTATATAATAAACAAAACAAATGTCGACACTTTTCTTGGTATTTTGTTTCATACGTTTTATCAGTAGCCTAGAACTCTTGGAGGGGGGGGGGGGGTCAAGGCCCCAATAATTTTTCTGGACATGTGTCAAATTACTTATCTATTTTACTCCTCTATGTTTAACCACAGGTTTTTACCCCCTCCCCATCCTAAGTAAAATATCTTCCTTTACGCCGCTGTTTATAGAGTAAATGATAGAAAACATCAGTGTCTATCGGATATTAGAACTGTAGAAAGAAATGGAATCCCGTCTGGATCATGAACCCCTAAATCTAGATTTGGGGGACCGAGCATTTACAATGCAATGTCTGTGTTTTTCCGTGCATGGAGCCCACCACAAATCCAAATTCCTCATGTGTCCCAAATAATTAAAGAGTAAAATATCTTGGTGAAAGTGCAAGATGTTACTCTTGCCCGAGACCCCACCGCCACCCTCTTGCAATCGTAGACGCCCTGTAGCGTTTCACACACAAATTGACATCGAAAACCCACAAGATGCTATTTAATTTCTTAATACCATGACTTTGTACTTGGCATAAAAAAGCTGACAAAAATTGACACAACAACAACTAGTCTGGTATAGGCCTATGCACCGTATAGTCGATTCAACACCAAGCCGCGTTTGACTAGTTGGCCATAGTGCTGTCGTGCCAATGACAAAAGTGCCCCTTGTTCCAAGCATCCGAGGACACCTCCGTTTCCTTCTACTTTAGCATCCCCGTGCCCTCTCCATCTATTTGATGGCACCACGGAAAGATCCCGACTGCCAAAACAGAGGAGTAACTTGGCTTGGAGCCCAAATTTGTCCGACGAAATTTTGCACTTGCCCGACTTAGATCAAAACGATATACAACCACACAATTTTAACACTTGGGAACAGACCACCCATTCATCGTGGCGTTGCCAGAAATTTTGGCCTAATTGTAGGCACAGAATACTCGAGTGCCCAATGCGGCAATTGCTAACACCGTGCGCCAGCTTAAGGCTCCTGGCGAGGTCTAGGAGAGAAGCCTTGGTAGAGTCCAGGGGCGAATC
The DNA here is from genome assembly GCA_020152595.1 of Chiridota heheva. Classification (NCBI taxonomy): domain Eukaryota; kingdom Metazoa; phylum Echinodermata; class Holothuroidea; order Apodida; family Chiridotidae; genus Chiridota; species Chiridota heheva. The sequence continues at coordinate 458,704 of JAIGNY010003348.1, forward strand.
CCCCGGAAGCTCCAGAGATTTCTTGTTTTTGTCCTAAAAGTTCTTGTTTTTGCCATACAATTAAGTTTGAAAAATCATTTGATGCTCATGATGATACAATTTTAAATTCTTATATTAGAATCTACTCGGATACGCATTTGGGTTTTTATTACTAAACAGATAGATGATACATTTCTCCTGAAAATTGAGAAAATTTGGGATAAGTTGCGGGGTTCATGGACGAAGCCTTATATTTAAGGGTTCCAGGGGGTGAGGCTCTACAGATTTCTTGATTTTGATGCCCCAATATGGCTTAAAATCAACTAAAAGTTCGAAAATGTAATTGAAGAAAAGAAGGCAATTTTAAATGCTTATGTTAACATCAACACTCAGCCTGTATTTGGGTTACCATTTCTAAACAGGCATGAGAAAGTTCCCCTGAAAATAGAGAAAGATTTGAGCAAAATTGTGGGGCTAATGGGTGAAGCTCAGTATAAAAAGCTTCCAGGTGGCAAAGCCCCGGAAGCTCTGAGGATTTCTTGTTTCGAGTTTGATGTCCCAAAATGGCCAATGTCCTCGAAGCTCATCATATTTCAAACGTGTGTTAGCAGGGTATCTTTCATAATACGTGGGCCTACCTGCCTACGTTCTTGTTGCCCAAATCAGCATCATGCTGCGTCGGAGATGATGATGAAGACGTGTCTGAGTGGAGATGATTCTGGTATTTATTCGGGCGGGATTCACATAAATCTCTGATATATAGTACCAATCAGTCAGCGCTCCCCACTTTTTCAGAACTTCGTCAAGGTCCCTTGCCGTCCCCCTCTTTTCGGACGTTGACATCTAACTATCAATATTCACGATTCCTTTAACCACCCGAACTTTTGGGAGGCTGAATACCTGAATACGCTACTGTATTTGACATTTCACATCATTGCCGGGTTAAGATTGGTGATCCGAGCTGCCGAGAATCATATTGTCATCATCATGCCGATTCGGGAGGGCATGACCCAGAAATCTAGCCGATGATTTCCTGCCTGACTAAGAATGGGTATCCGGCCGACAGGAGCTGCCGAAACAGCCCCACACACACACACACATCCCACCACCACCTCGTACGGCCATGCTTTTACATAGGTCTATATTGATATACCAAATTTGCATGTCTCGAGCTTGTGTTTTTTGTTTAGTTTTTTCTCCCGAAAATAGCAGCCCCAAAGATGTTTATTCAGCCTTTTTGCAGAGGGTTCTCATTTTGATCCCGAGAAGTTTTTCTCGTGAGCAGCTTTATTGTACTTATAAGATGTTTTGTACAACACCTAGATACTTTTCTTCATCAGCACAATCAAGATTTTGCCATTCATGCAGTAATCAAAACCCAAATTGCTCTGACCAAAATAAATAACTTCGCATTTATCAACATTAAATGAAATCTGCCACGTACGGCCCAAGAAACTAAATTATCCAGATCACTTCGAAAAAGTAAAGAATCACTAGCATCATCAACACTCATATACATCTTAGTATCATCAGCAAATTTACAAATCCTGGAGCCAATTGAAACTTCAATATCATTAACGAAAATTAAGAAAAGAAGCGGACCCAATACAGAACCCTGGGGAACACCACTTGTAAGCTTCTTCCATGTAGATACTTCCCCCATTAACAACAACTCTTTGTGACCTGTCAACTATATAACCAAGAATTTATCCAACTGGCACACTTTCCCTCCACACCAAGCGCTCTTGTTTTTATCATGAGCCTGCCAAGCGGAACCTTATCAAATGCTCTTTGGAAATCTTAATAGATAACATCCACATTATTACCAGAATCAATTAGTTTAGCTACATTATTAAGACATTCCAATATATTAGAAACACAATACTTCTTAGGCAAGAACCCATGTTGGGACAAATTCAACAAACCATTGACTAGTAAATGATCTAGTACAATATTCTAACAATAGACTCCATGACCTTGCAGACAACACTAGTAAGACTCACTGGCCTATAGTTACAGGGCAGGGTGCACTTGTATTGTATTAATCTTCATTTTCATAGCACCCTCAACTCTATCTCGAAATCAGGTGCTCTTTTCAAGATAATAAATGGTCCATCAAATATAATAATTTGCGGGGCACAAATGCAGAATACCCCACAACTGATAGTAGAAGCACATTGAAGCATGCTACAAGGTCATAGACTTACCATATATTCCCTAATAAACGCCCCATTATAATAAACGCCCCATATTTTTTGTGTGGACAATCGTAACGTCACACATAAATTGATTGGTAATATCGTAATAATAAATAGTGTGATTTAACACTAGGCTTCAACCCAAAAAGTAGGCCTACAGTCAAAAGAGTTGAACTTGCTATGCACACCGTAAGTACATTTGAAATTTAAGCTTAAATACACGTCTCCCCGTTTTGAAAATGTAACGCCACAGGGGCGTTTATTAGGGAACATACAGTGTATAGGGCTCACCCGAAACTCAATCTACAGATCTATAGGGATACTTATCACTATGGTCAATGTTAGGACTCCCCGTAGTACCGTCGGACTGATGCCAGCCGTGTCAGTACGGCTGCCGCTAGTGACTGGGTGATGGCTCGTACGACAATCCCAATGTCAACGGTACTGACATGTACTGAGGGATGTGTATAGCAACTAGTTTAATGGAAGCGATATTGCACATTCTGTTTAATTAAACGAAAAAGTTTGGAAATGTATTGGGCACAGGCTACGGGCTACGAGGTGATCTTTTGGATTTTCCAAAGAGCTTCAAATTGCCCATGGTGTGAGCTGACTGTTGACTGCGATGTTGGTAGTTCAGTGGTTGTTGGTTTGTGTAAAGATCACCAAATTCTAGTCCTGAGAACAATCAGAAATTGCTTGACTGCTTCAAGAAAGTTGCTTCTAGGAGGGTTATTGTTTTTTGGGGGACTTTAATTTTCCAGACATTGATTGGAATCTTTGTACTAGTGGTCCACACGGTGAAGATTTTCTGGAAGCTGTATCTGACGGCCTTTTCACCCAGCATGTGTTGTTTCCCACGCGTGGTAGTATTTGTCTTGATTTGATTTTCAGTAGTGAAGAAAATATGGTCAGAAATGTGCTAAGTAGCGGTAAGGTAGGGTGTGGTGATCATGACCTCATTAGTTTTGATCTGTATTGTTTCACAAAGGCTTCTCCAGTTTATAAACTGGTTTTAGATTTTAAGAATGCTGCAGACTTTACTGCACTTCAGGATAATTTGTCATTTGATTGGACTTATTTTCTCCGTGACTTCCGAACTATAGTTTTGGAGGGTGTAAATATAGGTTTGTCCCGTTAAAATAGGTTTGTCTCATCTGTAGGCGTAATCGGCCAGTGTGGATGTCTCGGGAGGCCTTGCAGGTTCGGGGAAAGAAGAAGTTGTGGCGTTGTTATAAACACAGTGGGTGTCTGCGGAGCTTGATAGGTATAAGGATCATGAAAAGTTCACAAAGGGTTTGATAAAAGATATTAAAGTGCTTTTTGAAAACCGTTTGTCCAAAGAGGTTAAGATTAATCATAAGTCGTTTCATTCTTATGTGCGCTCAAAGCAAAAAAACCAAGGAGGTTGTTGGTCCCCTTTTTCTTAATCTTAAGCTTCATTAATGATAATAATGTTTCCCCTTAAATTTCTTTTAATATTCGGAAATCTTGCCGAGCCATGCATCGTTCCGATAAATCACTGATTTAAAAAGAACATAATAATAATAATAATAAATGTTATTTAAATACGCCATTCACCAAAGTACCATGGCGCTTACAAAGTAAAATAAAAACAAAATGAAAAATATCAAAATAAGTTGGTCTTTAAGTGTTTTTTGAATACTTTGGTGGATGGAGAAGTTCTCATGTGGGTGGGTAAAGTGTTCCAGGATCTGGATGCAAGTATTTCAAATCTTTTGTCACCTTCATTCTTATGTGCATCTGACATTTTACATCTCTACCCGACTATATAAGACCGGGAAGGGAGATAATTGGAGTGAATAGAAAGGAAGGGACGTAATGAAAGGGGAAAGAACAGGAGGAGAAAAAAGGGTAGAAGACAGAAGGGATGATAAGGGGAGAAAACGGATGTGAGGACAGGAGGGACGTGCACGACGGGGGGACGAGAAGGAATGTTGGAATAAGACTATATAGGACAAGGACGGGGGAATATAAGACAAAAAATAATGGAAGGAGAGGGGAGATGACGAAATGGGGGAGAGAATAAAACGGGACGGGAGAATAGGACGTTACGGAAGAACGTGACGGTGGAGGACTATAGAGGGAGGGCAAGAGGGAAGGGTGGAATAAGACGGGAGGAGGTATGTGGGCCGAGGAGGATGGGGGGACTGCGAATTAGTCAAATAGAAAGAACTTGGGGGTCGCATGTACTGATGTAGGGGTTCATCAAAAAACAATGGAAGGACAAATTTGAATGTTCCAACAGTTTTGTCCAAGATTGAAGCAACTGAATTGTAAAATAAAAGCAGCGGTTTTAAAAATAAAAATAAAAGTTTTCGTTAGAAAAATTCAAAAGTTTGTATTTCAATAGAGTTGTCAAATTTCAATCAAGATTTGATGTTTCATACAAAGCAATATGAAAGGATGATGAATGATCAGAAGATATTGCACCCCGAATAGTATTCTATTGAAAAGTTTGATTAAAATGTACTTGCAAGATTTATTGAAAGATTTCATCCATAATTTTGTATTTGAAACGGACTGAGCGGGAAAATGAATCTTTTTAGATTGTTGGACAGCATGATTATCACGTGACTGCATGACCGTCCTCAGTCACTTTGTATGAAAAATGATCTGCGTAGGCCTAATACTGCAGAGAAAATTCCTTTCCATTCTGTTTATTATATCAAATTTGAAGTGTATGTATCTATTGTGAAACTGGGCCCAATCGGTCTTTAGCTACGGGGCCTGGAGGGGGGTGGGAATTTTGGTGCAATGACCCCCAAACAAAAACAAAAACAACAAATTATGTCCCCAAATTAGTGTAAGCAAAAAATTGTAACGTGCGTAATAATGTGCAATAGTCCTCCCCCCCCCCTGCGATCATTTTAATTGCCCCCATTTTGTGTGTGTAAAGCTGGCTACGGACCCGCCTAATCCGCCTTTCAATTTGTATCGAAAAAAGTTACTTGTTGAAACACTGAACTGCCGAAAGACGTATTTTGGTATCAAGAAAAACAACACTGGAATTTCTTTCTTGTGGGACCACTCTCGTAAATTTCCGTATTAAGTCGCCGAATTACTTTGTCAATCGTTATTCTAGAGGTTGGTTCAGTAACCATACAATCGGCACCGACAGCATCGAAGAAGCAGAATCCGGAATATACCCAAGGAGGCCAAGGTGAGTTTGAAAGTTGATCTTAATGAGCAGAAGGGTCTTGATAAGATTTTTGTACAAAATTAAATAGATAATTTAAGAACAAACCGTTGGCCTACATAGGTCGTCAGATTGCACACTGTTGAATGTAACGTTAGTTATTCGGAATTTCCAAATTATGCTTGGCTTTGAAGTATAGTTGACAGTACCGCCGACAAAGGGGTTAAAGGGGTCCGTTGCTTCCGAGCCCAGGGTCCTATGGGGCCCGCGTCCTAGAGGCCCATTAAAAATATGTTAAAAGGAGTCGACCATATTACAGTCTTTATAATCAATGTTGGGTTATCAAATAAATGGGCCGATGTGGTCAATATACCCCGGGCCTGCATGATTGACTCCTGGCGGATCTGATACTTGATTACTCAAGCATCGAAGTATATGGTAGGAAATGTTTCACAGTACCTGAATATTTCTGTATGAGTCATATTAAACATTTCAATACAATTGCTTTCAACAGATACTGGTTTAAGTTCGGCCAGAAGAGCCAAGGAGAAGGAACACGAAACAGTGACTTCCGGAGAACGGGAGACAAAGCCAAATACAGATAAACCTGCTCATGAACGCAGGTATACGGATACCACAGGAAACATCAGAACAACCCAAGGTGAGTTTAACGGTCAGACGGTAAAGTAGTAAATGGGTGGTTTGAAATTGAGAGAGTCCCGCGGTGATTGAAATGGGAGTGAAAAGTAAAAACATAATACGCGTAGACCAACAATGATTTCTTAAAACGTTTTCACTTATAATTATTGCAAATGTAAATAAACAAATTAATTGTTAATGTCTTGACAAGATATATTTTAACATGTGATATGGTCTTAAAATATTTTGTAACAGAATGTTCATTTTATTTTAGACCGGCATGCAAACAATGGCTCTAAAGTGGCAACAGTTATTGCTGAACAACACGCTGGCAAAGGTATGCATTGTCACACCTCAAATGGACGTCCACGTTTATCCATAATGAACAGCAGTAATCCTGCACCTACCTCAAACAAGGGTCTACTTACATCCACGTCAAACAAACAACGACATGCATCTACATCAAGCGGGAGTACCGATGTCACTGCCTCAGACAACAAACCTCGTGCTTTCTTTACAGGGAAGAAACTTCACACAGGTGAAACAGCCACCTTAAACAGGAGACACCATGCATCCATCTTGGATAAAATGATGCCTGTACCAATGCCAGAAAGGAGTATTTATTCGACCCCCACGAACGACGAATCAACACCACCCAGGTCAAGTAAGAGTTTACAGACATCCCGCAGAAGAAGTACCTCTAAAAAAAGGAGCTCACGTCATGAAAGTGGCCAGAAACAAGAAATGGGTAAGAGTGAACATTTGCCACCATATAACTTTCTTGAAATGCATTCTTCATGATGCAGTCCTGGCGTTTGAACAGGTGTCGTGGCCGGGTGGGGACATGACCCCCAATAATTAATCAAAAGTAATGTATTTCAAATAGGCCTTTATCTCTTCGCCTGATAGGCAATTGCCAGCATTGCATGTCAAACCTGTATTGGCAGTCCGGGAGCAGCCCGAAAAACTGGGTACTTTGAAATACCCCCCAAAATGGGTATTTTTATGTATTACGTCATCGCATGCGCCCACACATTTGACTAGCTCACACTAAACGCATGGGGTTTCTAATTTTCCGCTCCGGATTGTCTAAAATTTCACTGGATATCCTAAAATTTTGGAGACGGATAGTAAATAGATATTCTAAACTTTACGCAGCTGCTTTTTGAAATTCATCGTAGCTTTTTTGAGAAAATCAATAAAACAGATTATGAGCAATGTTATGACGTAATTTATTGATTTTTTTAGTTTTTCGGGCTGCTCCAGACTAATTGGAGCCCTGTTGGAAATGTTGATTACCTAAGTTATTTAATATTCAATGTACATCATGGCATACTTTAAACAATAGGGAATTGATCACCAGCCCTAACAATTTCTTACTGCAGCATTTCTTATCCTTAAAATTTTTTCAAAACGTGGTAACGTTCTGTTCGGACTTAAAATGTACTTTTGTCTTTTCTTGTCAATAAAATGTGAATGGTAAACATATTTTTTTTTTTGCAGATTATAAACAAGTGACACCATGTTCAATTATTAAAGTCACAACTTCCAGCAAAATAGCCAGGGCAAGCGCTGTAAAACCAGAACCGGCAAAATCGTCACTTTATTCAGAGTCAGAAGTGCACAAATCTACGCTGTACAATGACCTATATGGCCAACTGCAAACAGGATCCGTAAAGAAACACTATGACCATCTGTTAATTAATGATGGACCTACAAACAAAGCTGTCTGCAGGAGTAATGCGCCGCATGTTGTTGCTCAATTGAATCTTCAAGCGTCATCGCTTAGATCGGACAAGCCAGGATCAGCAAGAAGTGGATGTCTGCCGTCATATCAAGAAAACGGGCGCAGCACTTCGGTTGCCAGGCAGGAGCGAGCTGTCCACCGGCACACCAGCCAAGCAGTATGTCGATTGATGGACCTGCTTGACCATCATCCTTCATCCAACAGTCACTGGGTATCACGCTCTCCAACTAAGAACAGATTCGCTTGTCCTGTCCTTAAGGACGATGCCATTGTTGAAGATATAGAAGAACGCCATGACTATTTTGCTGTCAATCAAAATGTTGTCACTTCATCATTTGTATATGGAGGTAGTGGTAAAGCCATCTTTGCAATGAACAGACATCCAAGGTAAGCATATTCACTTATAATCCATTTTATTTCAATTTATTTCAATTTATTTCCGTTCTTTGTTGTGGTTCCACCATGTCCTCCACCATATAAATAAAGAACTTGGCGAAGTGACATTATGAATTATGAGGGGGTGGGAAAGAGGGGGGGGGAAGGTCGAGGGAATTCCCTTGCCTAGCTTTAAATTGCAAACCAATCAAATTTTTTCCACATTTTTAAATATTGAGATATAATAATTTCTCTAATATTTATTTAAACCATTCCTTTGCAAATCTATTTGTAAAACCATAATGTGTGTGTGTTTGGGGGTGAAGAAAGGAGGGGGGTAGTGTGTGTGTATGTATGTGTGTGTGAAAAAAGAAAAAATCGTCTGTTCATTTGTAGAATTTCTTGCAAAATTGTTTAAATATAATAGAAAACCGAAAAATTTGTCTCTGTATATGTGCAACTCCGAATGAAAACGGAACGTGTATAGTACAACGTGCGACCAGAAAATTGTTCATGTTTTAAAAAATGATTTGATACGTAATTTGTGTGAAGACATAACCAATAGATTAGGCCTAAATGCATATTAAATTCATCCCATTTATTTTTTCAGATATTGAGCTCAACCTGACGATCTGATGAAGTAACATGTCTTGGTATTCTACAACGAAGATATTTCAGGCTCCACCCGGCCCCTGTCTCATAAATTATTGGGCAGTATTGGAAAATATCAACTGACAAGTTAATCAATATAAATAGACCGAACAAGATTTTGAATCTAATGATTATAATTGATTATATTTTATTTTCGGAAAACTATTGATCTATTTTGAATTATTATATAATTAACAAAAGAAATTTCGACACTTTTCTTTGTATTTTGTTTTATACATTTTATCAGTGTTGTAGAAATCTTGGAGAAAGGAAGGGGGGGGAGGCGTTTAGGCCCCAATAAATTTTCTAGAAATGTGGCAAAATTTACCAAAATTTATATTTATTTTACCTCTCCATTAACAAATATGTTTTGACCCCATCCACCCACCTCCCCTCTCGTTCAATCATCAAATATCTTCCTTTACGTCACTGTTTATAGGTAAATGATGGAACACATCAGTGTCTAGCGGATATAGAAGTGTAGAAAGAATTGGAATCCCGACTGGATCATGAACCCCTAAATCTAGATTTGCGGGACCAAGCATTTACAATGCTATGTCTGTGTTTTTCCGTGCATGGAGTCCACCACAAATCCAAATTCCTCATGTGTCTAAAATAATTAAAGATTAAAATATCTTGGTGAAAGTGCAGTAATACTCTTGCCCGAAAATCCCCTCCCCCCGCCTCTACTCCCTCTTCCTTTTTTTTTTCTTGCCATCGACGGTAGACGCCCTGTGGCGTTTCTTACTCAAATTTACATCAAAAACCCACAAGATGCCATTCAATATGTTAATACATTAAGCCTGTATATCGGAAGTCATGCAGTGAAAACAAACAAAAAACCTTTATTATTCAGAATTGAACAAAACTAACGTGTGTTAGCGTAGCATCTTTCATAATACGCCGGGCCTACCTGCCTACGTTTTAGTTGCCAAAATCACCATCATGCTCTGTCGGAGATGATGAGTGGAGACGTGTCGGAGTGGAGATGATTCTGATATCTAGCCGATTCGGGCGGGATTCACATAAATCTCTGATACATAGTACCAACCAGTCAGCGCTCCCCACTTTTTCAGAAATAACGTCAAGGTCCCTCGCCGTCCCCCACTTTTTGACGCTAACAACTATCAATATTCACGGTTCCTTTAACCACCTGAACTTTTGAGCGGCTGGATACGCTACTATATTTAACATTTCACATCATTGCCTGATTAAAATTGGTGATCCGAGATGCCGAGAATCATGTTGAATCATATAATTATCCTCATACCGAGTCGGAAGGGTATGACCCAGAAATCTAGCCAATCATGCCGATGATTCCCTGCCCGACTAAGAATGGGTATCCAGCCGACAGGGGGCTGCCGCCCCAGCCCAGCCCCCCCCCGACATACACCTCGTGCGGCCATGATTTTACATAGGTCTATTTTGATATACCAAATTTGCACGTCCCGAGCTTGCGTTTGTTTTTTCTTTGAAAATAGCAGCCCCAAAAATGTTTATTTAGCCTTTTTGCAGGGGTTCTCATTTTGACCCCGAGAATTTTTTTATCGTGAGCAGCTTTAGTGTACTTATGAGATGTTTTGCATATATATTTTACTTATGAGCAGGTGTATCAGTTTTGAGTCAAATAGCTAGAAGTTGTTATTTCTTATTCATCCGCTTGCCGAGCAGGACATTTCGTAGTGCAGTTATCCAAGAATAAAAGTTCTTTAGAATTTGTCCATATGTTTCTAAGATAATTCTGTTCGTGTATGCGGCATGATGTAAGCCATCATATTATCCAGATTAGCACAGCTAAGTCCAGGGGTGGACTGGCGTATAAACATCAATCTACCGGTCTAGGTTGAGTAACCGACGCCTTCACTGACCTTACCGCGTAAAAGATGGTAAGTGCTACAATGCATATTCATATTCATAACATAACAAGATGACGGGCTTATAAGGGTTAGTCACCCCATAAAAAGCCCAAACTAATATCACCACCACCACCACCACCACCACAAAAACTAGTATAGAAACTTGACTTTGAAATTGTGAACAGAATTGGAGCATACCCACTCAGGCAAACCATTCCACTCATTAACAAGTCTTTGTGAAAAGCTAAAACACCGAATATCTATCTGTGAGAACTCTTTGGTCAACTTTAAACTGTTGCCACGTGTCACATGGGATTAGCTAAAACATGCAAGAAATAACAGGAAGTCAAAGCATCACTATTAAGTAGGAACTTAAAAACCGGAATCATATAGCCACGTACTCTTCTCAACTCAAGCGTGGTCAAACCAAGAATTCGCAACCTAGATTCATAAAGAGATTCCTTAGTTCGGTAATAAGCCTAGTGGCTCTTCGCTGAACCTGCTCCAAAATGAACTTATCCTTCTCATAAAAGAGACTCCAAGCCTGAATAGCATACTCAAAGTGAGGCCTTACTAATCGCTTATACAAATCAAGAACAACCTCTCTATCAAGAAAACAAACAGTTCTTCCTAATCAAATCAAGCATCCTATTTGCCCTTGCAGCTGCTAAAGCACATTGTTTAGAAGGTTTCAGATTGCTAGAAATTACAACACCTAGATCCCTTTCTTCTTCAACACAACCAAGATTTGAAACATTCATGCAGTAATCAAAACTCAAATTGCTCTGACTAAAATAAAGAACTTTGCATTTATTAACATTGAATGAAATCTGCCAGGCATGGGACCAAGAAACTAAATTATTCAGATCACTTTGAAAAAGTAAAGAATCACTAGCATCATCAACATCCTATACAGCTTAGTGTCATCAGCAAATTTACAAATCCTGGAGCCTAGTGAAACTTCAATATCATTAATGAAAATTAAGAAACAAGCGGACCAAATACAGAACCTGAAGGAATACCACTTGTAACCTTCTTCCATGTAGATACTTCCCATTAACAACAACTCTTTGTGACCTGTCAGACCTGTCAAGTGTATAACCAAGAATTTATCCAACTGGCACACTTTCCCTCCACACCAAACGCTCTTGTTTTCCTCATAATCCTGCCTAACGGAACTATATCAAATGCTTTTTGGAAATCTTAACAGATAACATCCATATTATGACCGAAGTTAACTTGTTTAGTAACATCATCAAGAAACTCTAATACATTACAAACACAATACCTCTTAGGTAAGAACCCATGCTGGGACAAGTTCAACAAACATTGACCAGTAAATGATCTAGTACAACATCCTTAGCAATTGACTCCATGACCTTATACACAACAGTACTTCGACTCACTGGCTTATAGTTACAGGGCAAACTGTGGTCACCCTTTTTAAAAATAGGAGTGACATTAGCAATTCTCCAATTTCACGAGGAACAACACCAATATCACAGTACTTTAAAAAGATAAAACTCGGAGGAACAGAAAGAACACCAGAACACTCATTTAAGACAGCAGAATGTATACCATCGGACCGGGTTTTTATTTGAACTCAAACCCTTTAACTTTTTAAACAAAACATCAACTAAAAATTCAACATCCTTAATGAATACTGGAGAGTGCACACTAAGATAATCCACCACACCACCAGCAAGGGACTCCTTAGTAAAAACAGACACAAAATAGTCATTCAAAACCATACCCTTACCACTATTGATAGTAACACCATCATTATCCTGAAGGGGACCAACAACCTCCTTGGTTTTTTGCTTTAAGCGAACATAAGACTAAAACGACTTAGGATTAATCTTAACCTCTTTGGACAAACGTTTTTCAAAAAGCACTTTAGTGTCTCTTATCTATGTGTACTTTTCATGATACCTAGCAAGTTCCGCAGGACACCCACTTTGTTTAAAACAACGCCACAACTTCTTATTTTTTTCGAACAGCCCGCAAAATCTCCCGAGATATCCACACTGGCCGAATTTTCCTACAGACTCTTTTAAATGGGACAAACATATTTACACCATCCAAAATTTTAGTTCGGAAAATATTCCATGCTTTAGAAGGATTTAAGTCACAGAGCAAAGTAGCCCAATCTAATGACAAATTATCCTGGAGTGCAGCAAAGTTAGCATTATTAATGTCTAAAACCAGTCTATTGGCTGGAGAAGCCCTACGTTTGTGAATTAATGCAGATCAAAACTAATGAGGTCATGATCACTACACCATACCTTACCGCTACTTAGTACATTTCTAACAATACTTTCTTCACTACCAAAAATCAAATCAAGACAATTTCTACCACGCGTGGGAAACAACACATGCTGGGTGAAGAAACAGTCGGATACAACTTCCAGAAAATCTTTTTCACGTAGACCACTAGTACAAAGACTCCAATCAATGTCTGCAAAATTAAAGTCCCCCAAAGCAATAACCCTCCTTGAAGCAACTCTTCTGAAGCAGTCAGGCAATTTCTGATTGTTCTCAGGACTAGAATTTGGTGATCTATACACAACACCAACAACCACTGAACTACCAACACCGCCATCTACAATAAGCTCACACCACCTGACCACATGCAATTCGAAAAACCAGCAGAAAACTGAGCAGTCCTATCTATGCAATTAAAACTGTTTCACAAACATTAAACAGGGAGTTGCCATTTATCTAAATGGCAACTCCCTGCATTAAAACACCATCTCCTCTACCATTAAGAGTACCGGTATCTAATCTGTCTTGCCTGAAAACTGATTATCCTGGAATGTGTATCTCTAAATCACTAATTTCACCACCATCAGTTACAACCAATTATATCAGGTCTATTCATTCATTCACATAAAAGCATACAAATAATTTCATTTCATTTCATGAAAAATAAATAAAAACTAGTTCAATGCGCCATCAACCAGACGCCTCAGACGTTTTAAAATCTACTGGGGGTGGGGAGGGGGTACATTTATTTTTACATCTTGCCCGTAACAAAATAGTTTGCCCATCATGACATCATAACACTGTCCTCTCTGTCTCTCTCGGTTTAATTCTTGGAGTCTAAAGCTGTAGGTCTGTTTGCATATATAGTATAATAACGTTGTGATAATGTGACTTCTTCTGACATCAAGTTATGGTATGTATGAAGGATATGCATATCATTAATTTCTACTACTAACAATTGTTGCTTTTATGTGTAGGTATCTAATACTAAAAATGAATTTCGATGTGATAAATTTACGAAGTATTGTTTTAGTAGCATATAATTTGTTTTCCTCTTTCTTTTCTGCTTAAGTTAAAAGCCACTTTGTCAACCCAGAATAATGGAAGAATATTGCTAATGACCTCAATTTGCATAACGCCACTTATCTTAATTCTTCTCTATTTTGCTTTCGTTTTACAAGACTGCATGTAAATCCTATAGTTAGCCTTCTTTCGTTCAACCTAATCCACGCAATGTTAATAATAGAGTTTACGTTATTTGCCATTCAATTGTAGTCAGTCAAACAGAATGTATCTCATGCATCTGCAGCCTATTTTCAACCGGACGGTACCGGCCTCGCCTTTTTGTTTCTTCTGTCGCCAGTTTTGAACTGGTACATAAGAGTATTCATGTGTTAATATACTAAATCAGTTAATGATGAAAATGAATTTTGTTGTGATGCATTTAATACGAATCCAAACCGGTATCAAGATTAAACTTTGCGGTATAATTTTACTGCTTTCAGTGCATCGTGCAGTCATGGGTCTTTGTGTCATCATTAAATTTAAGTTACTATATGTTGTAGACTTGTAGCACACTCGATGAACACCAGTAACGCAGCATAAAGAGATTGACCTGAAACGACTTTGTAGCCATGAAGTTTTTACAGTTTCACAAAAATTCGCGCGGGTCCCAAATTCTCAGTCTCATTTTGACATTAACTTAGAAAACTCAAATTTGGTGAATGTTTTAAAGTATCTCTTTGATAAGCTGTCAATTCAAATTTTGCATCATGTTCCATTGTTTAATTGGCAAAAGCGCCCACAATTTACAGGGGCACCGTGGTTTTAATGTTTTTCGAGGATCCACACATTTTCAGCCTGTACCAGTGTTCTGCACTTTTTGAAAAGTGGTGTGTCAAAAGAAGTGTCTGGTGAAATGGGCCAAAAGGCCGCATTATTCCTCCCGAGTTTTCTTAAACCTGACTGAGCCTGCTGTTGTTTGTCGCTCCCTAATCAAACTTCGGCACGAACTTGAAATTGGCGACAATTAGTCCAAGTTTCCTCATTTTCCCCCTTTCAGTACCGTCAGGGGTGTAGGAAGTTTTCGAAAACTGGGGAGAGGCAAGACCTCTTAGGGGGCACATTTCAAGTCAAATGCATATTTCCCCCCAGTCTGTAGATAATAAAGTAAAGTAAAAAAGAGAACTTATATTTATAGAAAGGGGCACTTTTCCCATTGGGACACATGGGACTGACAAGGGTCGCCAGTTTCCTACTATTGGGTCAGTACGTAATGGGCACTTCATTTTGAAAGTATTTTTGTAATATTTTTGTAAAAAGTGTGCATGCATTCTACCAGTTTTTAAATCTTTGACAGTGCTTGAGGGGTACTTTTCATTTTCAAAAAGGGACAATTTTCTGGAAAAGTAGGCGGATGGGAACGTGCCCCCTGGACCCCTGGTTCCTACACTATTGGCACAGTCACATAAATATGTTAGGTTGTATGGCATGCAGAGAGTATCACGATCCGTGGAAATAAGCAGGGATTTATTATGCGACTTGGCTATAGACCCTGCCGCCGTGTCCATAACCGAACGCAGAATATAACTGGCCCGGCAGTTGTTGACCAATCAGCAATCGGGATAATTGACGTTCGTACGAACGTAAGTTTCGTACTAACGTAAGTACGTACGTACGTACACCTATCTTTAATCTAATAATAACATAAAGAATGACAGCCTAGGCCTACTACGGCCTGACGTTTGCTGATTGCTGTCGTTTACTGATTTGCGGTCTGTCAGAGCAGGGAGTTGTTAAGAACTCCCTGGTCAGAGGTTATTGAACTTCGAGTCTCATTCATGGTTTGCATGTAGATTTGCCTTTACTTGGACCCTGCGGCAATATGCGATATGATACGCGAGCTGCTCATGATGAAAACTTGCTGTTCCCCTTCTCCAAGGCCAGCCCTCCTCAAGTTAATCCCCAATCACGTTTCAGCGGCCAAAAGTGCATTCATTGGACATAAGCAATTTTATCGACAGAGCCCCTTTTCAATTTTTTTTATCTGCCACAGTATCATGAAATTTAGTCCGATATGGGAATGTTTGGTTCGTATGCTTGTGATAATCTCCTTAACTGTGCAAAACGCTCTGAAAATTCAGTTTGCACTCCGTGACTGTTATAACTAAAGAGTCTCTTAATATTTTGTTCCATTTAAAACGGTATACAAACTTGAAATCATTATTTATCGTTTGAGATCATTTTCATTTTGAAATTTCCCCAAAAAGTACCGTACTTTGTAAACTATCAAAAAGTGTTTGTTCTTGTTTTTCAATGAGAGCGCAAGCAAAATCACATGGTATCGCCGCTTTGACTAATTATGAATAAAAGTATTTGGGAGTCCATTTCACACGGTTTGACAATTAAAATATATCTACTAGCCATAAATATAAAATTCAACATCTTTTTTATGCAAAAAAAGGCCCGTACTTTCCAACAAATAGAAATCGATGAGAGAAAACATTTCGCATTCGCTGTATCCCTTTGCGCTGACGTAAAATTAGAACAACCGAACTGTATGGACTGTACTCAGTGCAGAGGATTTCCTGTTGTTTGTGTATTGTAAACATGCTGTGAAGAGACGATAAGCGTTTTACAATGTCGGATTTTGTCTTATTTTCTTCCATTTTTAACAGTTTTCTTATATATTTTGCAGTGCATGCTTGTTCTACATTGCTGGATATAAATTTTGTTTGATTTTAATGGGCAAGACAGATACATTATCTGATCTGAGATCTATCCTGCTTCTAAGTTTTGGATAATGAGTTACTATTTTTCGAATTACGACCCTGACATTTTTTTTCGAAAAGCAATACATTTTAAATATATTGGGGAAAAGGGGAAGCGACCAAATTAAAGCATATTTTTTTCTAGCTTTTCCCTCAACATTTCCGGTGACGGGGTGGGGGTAGGGTGGAAATAAGAATTTATTATATATCATGCTTTAACCAGGTTTCATATCCGCATTAATGTGACTTCAAGCTGTTAAGGGTAAAAATAACTTGGATTCGGAAATTTTGTCTTAAACCCATGCAAAAACCGTGGTAACGCCACGGATAAACAAAATAAATACACACGTAATGCACATTGTGTAAGAATATATGCGTACGTTTGTAGCCAACTTCAACCTCCAACTTCAATACTGAATCTGAATCTGAATCGGTTAAGTCGGCAAAAATCCTTCAAGAGGACATGAACGCCAATACTGGACATCGCCATAGCATTTTGTCCATTGTGTGCGACTTGAAGTGTGGTTTGTAACAATAAATTTTCACCATCTTTCCTCTCATTATTTACCCATGTACCCTCTGATCTTTCCAACCATCTCTTTTTCTTTTTAAACTCTCTTTTACTACCCCCAGCACACGTCCCCGGCTATGCAACCAACCAGCCACTTACGCAAGTATTGTAAATACACAGTTACTACCTCTCCTATCACAAAGCTAAAGTAGGCGTTCATCCGATTTCGCCCGCCTGCTATCCGATTGAGTAAGAAATAATCGAATACTTCTTTCTAATCTGGTGATTTACAATAGTATCTTCATTTTCTGATTTACGCACCCAGCACGATTAATTAAGTACATTTTAATATGCCCGAGCACATTTAATTTCTTCAGGGCACACCCAGGCACCAGTTTGCCGGGAACAAATTAGTAGGGCCATAAACATACATGTCACTTTGTGCAAAAAGCACAGAATAAAAACGCATACAGTAATTTTGCGTGGCGCTTGCTGGACAACAATCGGGTATACACTAATGCTTAACGTCTGAACGTAGCCTGGTGCAGAGCTGAGAGGTGGAGCATTCCAATCATCCATTAAAATCAGTTTGTTACTAAAATAAGCTGTCAATCTACTTCACTCGTTCAATGATAATGTTTTGATATTCACAACTAGATCTGTGCTCCAACAAAGGTCATTTTGATGAAGAAATTTAAGGATCTAATCACCCGACAGGTAGGTGTACCGTCATGTAACACAACTCAATTCACACAGTGTAGCGTTAAATTGTAGGTGTCACTGTCACTCGGTCAGATTTGTAGACCTAACACTAACAGTACACTATCGTTACACTAAGTTACTGAGTACTAACTTAGGCTATCCAAATATTATCCTACATGATAGATTTGGTGTAAAATTAAGGATAAAGCTTAAGGTGTAACATTAAGGATAAAGCTTAATGTCTTAGGCCCTAGACCTAACTAGAAATAGAATTTAAGCAAAATAAGAGTAGAGTTTCAAGGATTTTCATTAAAACTAAGGCCTATGAATTTATTCCATTTCTGTAAAAAAGTATAACATTGGCCTAACTTAGTTATAAATATGTTTGGAAATTTGGAAAACTAGTCTAAACTGTTTCAAAGCTAAACTTGCTAAGCTTGTTAATTGATTTTATTTTTTTCTCATACTTTTGCTACGCTCGGTTGGCATTCATGTCCTCTAGAAGGATTTTTGCCGACTTAATCTATTCAGATATATTACTGATTTTGTTCTTTTTGTAGAGAATGTGACAAAATCTTATCAATATCAAATTTTCTTTACTAATGTTGTAGGGCCTACTAGTATTTTTCTGTAGTAAGTAGCCTACCTTTGTAGTCACGGTTGTGCTGTATGTTACATTTTCTGTTACTAGATTCATGAAAGTACCTTTGTAGTTGTGCTTTATGTTACATTTTTTGTAACTACTACTAGTACTAGTACTGTAGATACATGAAGCCACGCATTATGAAATATGCTGTAACACTAAGAGCAAGCTTGTTAACATGATATCTTAAGAAAGATACACTTGATTCATTTCATATATTATACACAGATAACCATGATCTGTGGATGTGCCTTATTGTTTTTGGTGTTTATGTCATGCATATTAATGAGTAGGTGGGGCTTAATGTTAAAAGCTTGAAATGGTCTTATTTTAACATTTACATGTTTGTTTTGTTTCATATTTGGTATATTTTTGATGTTAACTAATGTGTACATGCTCATGGTATGAAAATGTTGAAATTCATCAGTATGTGTAGTAGGCGGGGCTTAATATGTTTTTGCTGAAAAGAGCTTGTTAACACTATCTCAAGAATGATAAACTGCGTTCATGTCATATTTGGTACACAGCCTATGATCTGTAGTTTTTGGTGGTAATGTTTTGCATATAAATGAGTAGGCGGAGCTCAATGTAAAAATCTTGAAATGTTCATATTTTAAGAACCATCCGCCTGTTGTGTTTCATATTTGGTTTAATTATGATGTTAGCTGGTGTGTACATGTTCATTGAATAAAAGAATTGAATTTCATTAACTTGTATATTGGGCTTGGATTAATATGATTTTACTGAAAAGAGCTTGTAAACATGATATCAAAAGAATGATAAACTGGATTCATGTCATACAGTATGTGGTACACAGATAGCCCAGGATCCATATACTGTATGTGCCCTATTGGTTTAGGTAGTGATGTTGTGCATATCAATGAGTAGACAGGACTTAGTAAAAAAGTCTTCAAATGCTCATATTTTAACAACTACATGTCTGTTTTGAGTCATACTTGGTATATTTATGTTTTAAACTAGTGTATACGTATTCATGGTATACATTTTTTGAATATCATTAATATACATGGTGGGCGGGGATGAATATGGTTTTACTGAAAAGAGCTGGTCAACACAGTAACTCAAGGACAATGTATTGGTTACAGGACATGATGTTGTACATAGATAGCCCATTGTCTGTTTGTATGCCCTATTGTTTTGGTGATGTCATGGATATTGCTAAGTGGGGGCAGGTGGGAGGGGGAGGGAGCTTATTATAAAATAAAACAATCTTGAAAAAGTGATACATTTGTTAACAACCATACAGTACAGTATGTCTGTTTGCATAATACTTGCTTGTTATTTTTCAGTTACTGTGTACATGCTTATGTTGATAACAGGTTCTATCACTAGTATGCGTGGCTTTCTATAAAAAAACTTGTAAGCACATCGCACACATATCATATGTGGTAGGCCTACACTGTAGGTCAGTTATGGTCCGTGTATGTCACATATTGGTTTGGTAACGATGTCATGTACATGTAGGTGGGGCTTTATGTAAAATTCTTAAAACATGTGATAAATGTGCATCCGTATACATGTTTTGCATCATACAAGTGTTTTCAATAGGTTCTATTTTATTGATATGCATGGCTTATGAATATGTGTTTTTTTTAGCATATTTCATGATATGCAATGCTAGTTACTATAGTATAAAACTTGAAAATCAGCCAACAATAAAAGAATACATGGGAACCACTAAACATTTTGCTTTTCTGGTTAAGGGTGCAGAGGATGCTTAAAACGTTTAGGTGAAGAAAAAGACCGACTTGCTTGATGTTGTCATTTAAGTATTTGTCCATAATTGCTTGGAGAATTACATGCTGCTTTTTGTCCTCCTTCTCCACCCCCTCTCTCTCTACATTATTTTTTCCACCCATACACCTCCTCTCTCGATCCCAGCTTTCTGGCTTTTAGTTCTCGTGTTTCACTCAATCTCCCCCTGTTTACTCTCCTTCCTACCTCTGGAATGATCTAACATCTCAGGCACAATTTGACCCTTGCTGTTGTGGTGCCGTTAAACTCTCATCAAACAAACAAACAAACATTCTCCTCGCTTCTTCCTTGTACAAACTTCCCAGAGCTTCCCTCGCTGCCCACAACTCGGTAGCTGAGCTCTTCAAAAAAAAAAACCTCCGGACAAAATTATCCCCTTCCTTCATCATGCTTCCCTCTACAACCATATTTAGTTCTCCTTCCCCACCCCCTCACTCTCTACATTATTTTTCCACCCATACACCTCACTCGATCCCAGATTTCTGGCTTTTAGTTCTTGTGTTTCTCTCAATCCCCTATGTACTCTCCTTCCTACCTCTGGAATGATCTAACCTCTCAGGCACAATTTGACCCTTGCTGTTGTGGTGCCGTTAACCTCTTATCAAACAAACAAACAAACATGCTGCTTTGCCAAAAATGTTCAAAACATATGAATGTTCTAATGTGCCAGCGTTTTACACTTACAGTATGTTTCATTGTATTTCAAAAACAAAAGTTGAAATGTACCCTGCTTTTTGTTGCTGTTTTTACAACGGTACTATCAGCACTGTTTGTTTGAAAATGAAATTGAGAGTATGTTTTGCTTGAGACCTGAGTGGACACGGGTTGAACAGAAGTGAGACAAAACATTGGGTAACTTTGCTTTATTTATTTCTCTAAAGGGGAGCGGTGCAAAGGAGGATAGAAGCCCAACAGATGAAGTTGCTCTTACTCCACCATCCAGTCCAGTGGAACCTGTTCAAAAAGCGGTTAAGGTAAGCTACTAACATACCCTTCTTCCTGTCTTCTTCCTACGATGCTCTCGCGATTGGGAACTCAGCAATAACCTCATATTGATTTAACACTACCAAGCTGGCAATGCCAGTCTTTGATTTAAATTGGAAGTGGATGAACACAGGATTCTCACCCAGCTCTTTTCAAGAAGTAATTAGAGAACCAGTAACAGGGTGAGGAACCCTACTGTTAAGATCACCATTTATTACCCTCATTCGATGGACGGTGAGCACCACTCTGCCATTGCCCATTTTTTCCAAAGGCTGGGTGGGAAGAAGGTGGGGACTGAAGTCCAACCTCTGTGCTTGATGTCAGCATATCATTTTGTATATATCTGTGGAAAATTACAGGTTTACTAATTGTTAGACTCAAACCTGGAACCTTCAGCATCTAAGTTGTACCCTCCTCCGTCTGCTCATCTTGGTACCTATGACTACATATAAGGGCAGCAGACCTTAAGCTGAAGACATTGGTTTTTTCATTATCTTTTTTGCAGTATTTAAAAGCATTTTTGTTAAGAAGCTTTAATATTTAGGTGTTAACAATTTGTGAAACTATTGAAAGGTATATGAACAATGTGGAGGCATTATTTGCAAAATTGTTTTAATTCAGATGCCTGAAAATTGCAAGATATTACAACAATATTGGTTTAAAACAGCCCTTTTTGCAGCTTTTATTGTGTTTTATGTCAATTTTTTGATGTAAATTTGTGATAAACAGACTTTCTTGAATCCACTGTTGTTTAATCAATAATATTTTAAGCTTAGGTCATTCTGATACAATTTTTTTGTTTTTTGGAGTTGTTTGAATACAGTGAAGCAGCATTTAACATCCTCATCATTTCCAGTGACTGACATGTAGGACAGAAATGAATACATGCAGATTTTGGATTACTGTCATACTATTAGTCACACATCTTAAATATACCGTGCTTTAAAATCTTCAAACATCTATTTAAAGATTAACGTTGAGGCGGGGTGTGTATGTGTATTTAATGCACAGGGCAAAGGGCTTTGACAGGAGTAGAATGCGGGAATTTGCAAGTGCAAAGTCCTTTGAACCGTGCATTAAATACGCATATAAACACGATGGCAAAACTAATCTTTTTTTTAAATTTCTGTGTTTAATTTTGTTAATTACATAAACAAAAAACAAACAAAAAATTTACATATTTTTGTCCCTTTAAAAATAAAGTTTGTTTAAAAGAAATTCACCTGTTGTAAAAATTGAATTTTAAAATAAGTAGTCAAGGTCGTATATTGCAGGATTTTAATCCACAGGTTATTGCATTGTGATGACCCGTGCATTTAGACGTTTTATAATCCCTTTTACTAACAAATTTAGAACATGGATTATTCTTCATTCAAAGACTGTTCTACAGTATGTCAAATTTAGAGTATTTTTGTGATGGATTCAACAAAAGATTTTTTGTGTCCAAAGAACGTTAAGGTCGAATGATGTCGATGACTAGTTTTTATAATGAATACAGTAGGTGTATTGCTATGATTCCAAAATGTGAAGCTCATGGTCTATTAGAAGGATTCATCATGCGGCGTTGTTGCGTTTCACGCGTCTTTACACAATTCAGTCACATCGCATGTACAACACATTCTACATGCTAACCTACCAGTCCCAGTTCAGCGAATTTTACTAATTGCAATTTTTTGTTCACTTCCGATTTTACTTCATATTTTCCTTAAGTTTTATATATTCATCGGGTATACGAAGAGTAACTTTAACATTTACGCCAGCTGATTGTTTGTTATACTCAGACAAAGCCTACATAACTGATATAAAGTGTTCGCTGCAAATCTTAGTGTGAACCGTAGGTTGAAAGCCATAGCGTCGTACAGCAGAAACCCACTTCAAATGTTGATCAGGATCAGATGGAAATCATGAAAATGTCTTTTTATTCCCCACACACATCTATTAGTGCAACCAACGGTTGCAGCAAGCAAAAAAAGCGTATATAACAACATGCAAACGTATGTAAGTCTAATTAAGTGTAGAGCAGACGACAGTGTTTCTTATGACAAAATGGCAATGCAAACAACGTCATGTGACCTCATGACATCAGTTGAAACACCCTTATATAATATTTTGAACTTTTATCAATCATAGCAAAGTCACATTAGCATATCTTAATAATAATTTATTTTTGACATATCTTGTAAGAATGTATTACTGTTTGCATTTCACTTCAAGTAAACCAAGAACAGTATTGTTATCATAGTTCTGAGAGCAATTTTCTTTTCATCTTTACTTCTTAGGACGAAAGAGAATTTCCAAATGATCCAACAACAGAGGCAGACGTAAGTGTTGGTTTATATACAGTATCAGTGTAAGGACTGTATGTGGAGCAGTGTGGTTCAGTGCTATAATCTGTGTCTTCCAAGGTTTGAATCCTGCTCCAAGATCAAACTTTTCATCTAGTTTTCTGAGTTATGGTTTCCTAGCTTCAGCCCCAAACCTTAGATGTAAAAAAATTTGGGTGTATTTGGCACAAAAGACTGGGGTTTCTGTTGCCAACTTCTGCTATATAGCTTGGCATCGATACTACATAAGGGAGTTCTGCCAAGTTCCTGCAAAGGAGGATCATGTACACAAATAATAACAAAAAACATCTGTAAATACTCACAACTGCATGTGTGTTTTGGTTCATATTTGTACTTATGTTCTTAGCTAGTATGTCCAAGGTTATGGTAAAATAACATTGAATTTCAGTAGTATGTGTAGTGGGTAGGGTTAAATGTGGTTTTGTTGACCTTTCTTTGAACTCTCCTTACCAACATACAAGTCATTGTTGTGAGTAGTGGTACAAATTTTGTCTTTTTTTTAAATTTTTATTGTGAGTCCATTCTGTAATACAATTTATTGTACAAGTAATTGAAACTTACTGTAAATCCATATTTTGTACCGGAACCTTAAAACCATTGGTTTTCTGGTGAATTGAAATATTGTTCAAATTCTCTTGATGCTAATTCAAGAGTTACTACACTCTTGTTTAATTATTCTTCTGGCATATTTAAGTAATAAAATGTCAAAAGTTATTTTAATAAATTGTTTAATAATTTTGAGGAATGTGAAGCTGTATGTCACTTCTAGTCTTACTGTATCTTAGTCATCTCTACAGTCTACACCAATCCGTTCAAAATGAAACTTGAGTTTCTCCTTATCGGCAGAGCTGGAATAAATCTACGGTTCCAGCAAATATAAGCGTGAAAAAAATCAGGAATTCGCAGAAAGGAAAAAAAAATCATTAATTTAAAAGAAAAAAACAACCCAGATTTCTTCAGTAAACAACAATATATGTGGTGAATATTTGCTCTAAAAACATCCCCTATGTGATTGTGGAATGAATAGTACATTAAATTATAAAAGAGGGAAATATATATAAAGATGTACAGTATTCACTACATTATATTATTTCTGTCGCAATTTTTCGTGGGAAGATTTTTAACAGCTTTATTTAGAACCATGGGAAATTTTATGATTAATTCCAACTCTGCTAATCGTAATAGTTTTCATGAATATTTCTTTCACCATCTTTATTTTTTATTATTGTCATCTTTTAATATATAAGGAATATTCATGACCGTTTAACATATTTGTTTATGCAACAAAATATGTAAGAAGACAATGACGTGGTTTGAATCAAATGTGTAAAAAGTATTTCTATTGCTTCATGTGGTTGGGCGTCGAAAAACAGATAAAAAGTTAATGTGGAAGTTTTAACAAGCTTTCTGTGTATAATTCATTCATTCTGTATTATATCCTTCGTTTTCTTTGTAAAGTCATATCTTCTTAATCTGTCCAATTTACACCAACTCCAGATCTTTCCTATCCCCTGCCACCACTATTTCCGACTTCTTCAAGAACATCCCCTCTCCAACATTATCCCCTTCCTCCACAACAGCAACCTTTTTTTTTCTTGATTTGATCTCCCCACACCCTTATCTTTTCCTATCTCACATTCTCCTCCCTCTCTCCTTCTTACCACCTTTTCTTCTACAACTTATATCCTCTAAAATTTTCACTTCTCTCCATCCTTCTCCAATCATCTCTTTCCTAACCTTTGCACCTTAATTTTTTAACACCCTCTTGGCACGTTTGACTGTGACTGTCGCAGTGCCGTTAAGCCTTAACAAACCAAACCTTCGTAAATTTGTTGTATTTTCACCACTGTAGGTTATTTCCAGCATAGAGGAATTTTATTTTCGAGATGACACTTTTGACAGCAGTAAATATGAATTGGAGGTAAGATAAATTCCATGGTACAAACTAATATTCTTTTTTATTTTCATGTAAATATCCTACCATAATACTAGACATTTAAAAGATTATGATCAGGATAACTTTGATTTGAAGATTTGTACATTACCAAATTCCCTGAGAGGTGAATTATTTCAGATAATTTCCTCATTCCCATAACCTAAACTTGATGTTGAGTATTATAGAGATGTTGCTATATTGGTACAGCATGTTACGAGGAATAGTATCTATTGTACTATCATGTATCATTACAACGTACCTAGCAACAATGCCTCGATTCTCAAGCAGCTCAACTTTTTACTGAAGATTTTTGATGCAATAAGATTCACATTTCATGAGATGCACCATTTTAATATGCCTAGCAACGATGTCCCTCACTCATCAAGTTCAAGTAACTTAACTTTTGCAATGAAGATTTTTAATGCAATAAGATTTACATGTACCTGGATATCATTTAAATTATTTTAAAGTTATTTTTAAGTTTGTACATATCGATTATCGCGATATCGCGATATCTCTTTTCCCACGACATGAAATATGCCTCTCGCGATACCAAAAACTAATACTCAACTAAGAAATTTTCGCCCAACTAGGCTAGGCTACTTCGTATGTTACAATTCTAACGTTACGGTACTTAATCAAAAGTCTAGTTTAGGCCATTAAAAAGGTGCAAAATAATCATGAGACCTAAAATCAGCTAATTAAAAATCTTGCTCTGTCACCACACACTGGCACACGCAGATGTAAGTTGGCAAAAAGAACAACAAATTAGTCTAGAATGTGCCACTCAGGCACTCACTTGGATGATTCATGGTCATGTTGGCTGAATTACCAAACATGATGAACGTAATAGTCACGCGATCATGTCATCTGCAAATAATTTTTCTTGCATTCATCATATCATGGAGTAAATTGTAACTCCATGATCATATAACGTTAGTGATATTAACAATTTGTGTCTTGAGTCAGTTTTCTTGAAAAGTATCGCGATACTACAATATATCAAGATATTTTTCTCCACGATAATCGATACGTAATAGAGCCATGTCGTGACAGCACTAGTTATTTCTAAGTTTGTAAGTGATTTAATATTGTAATTTTATATCTTTCCTTAGTAATCATTAACTTGCAGATGCTTAATGTAAGATGACATCATGAAAATGAAACATCTTACCAGACAAACTTGTTTAGTTCTAAAGATACTTTATTACATAGAATTTCTTTGTCCACTCTTAAAGGATTATTAGTTCAGTGGTCGAGCAAGTCTATTGTATATGAAAGAGGACTTCAAAAGAAACAAAATAGTGAAGAAAGCATTCAAAAATCTTATTCCATTAAAAGATAGTTCAGTCATCAAGCAAGTCTATTTTATGTGAAAGAGGACTTCAAAAGAAAGAAAATAGTGAAGAAAGGGTTCAGAAATCTTATTCCATTTAGGAGATATAAGTTTATAAGTTGGGTATCATTTGTATAGAAACGACTGAAATCAGAATAGTTGTGATGTCATAGCCTCATATTCCTCAGTCTTATGTATTCTATCATCTTTTGTCCTGCGATTTTGTGGCTTATAAACCATGGGATATGTCAAAAAAGTAGTAAAACTGAATCTAGGAAGGGTATTTATAATATTCCACCTAAAGAAAGTTTGAAGAAAAATAATTCAAATAGTGAAAAAATTGAATACACTTTTTTTTAAATACATTAAGACTTTGAGGAATCTGAGGCTGTGACGTCACAAATAGTCTGATTTCAGTCGTTTCTACAGAATTGATACCAAACTTTGAATTTGATTATCTCTTAATGGAATAAGATTTTGCAACGTTTTCTTTTCCATTTTGTTTCTTTTGAAGTCCTCTTTCATACAAGACGAACATGCCTAACCACTGAACTACATGTAATCCTTTAATTTTAAACAATTGTTGCACAAACCTTGACTCTTTTTTCCTTTAAAATTTTGGAAACATTTGTGATGAACAAGAAAACAAATTAAGATTAAAGGATTAGTTTAGGGTCAAGCTAGTCCATCTTATATAAAAGAAGACTTCAGTTGAAACACATTGATGAAGAAAGCATTCAAAAATCTTATTCCTTTAAGGAGATATTTAAGTTTAAAATTGGTATCATTTATGTAAAAACGACTGAAGTCAAGACTACTTGTGACGTCACATACTCAGATTCTTCAAATTCTTTGTGTTCTTTCATATTTTGCACTGCGATTTTGTGGCTTAAACCTAATGGATATGTCAGGAAAGTAGTAAAATATAATCTAGTAAGGGTGATTATAATTTACCACCTGAAGAAAGTCTGATGAAAAAAGTTCAATAGTAAAAAAGTTAGATAGATTTTCTTTAAAATACATTAACAAATGTTAAGAATCTGAGGATGAGGGGCCATCCTTTTATAGTAAACTTACTACAACAGTCATTTCTACACAGATAAGACAAAGCTTTAAACACGAATATCTACTTAATGAAATAAGATTTTTGAATGCTTTCTTCCCATTTTGTGGTCACATGTACAGCCAGGTGGCGGTGCAGTATTACACACCAAGATAAGTGAATATAACTCTTCTTTTGTTCTCTTTCAGAAATTACCAGATCTACCTAGACTGAGCAGCATTGACGAAGACAGAAATCGATTACGAAGACAGTTACAGGCTGTGAGTCGCATTTGATTGCTGTATTGTTATCATTTTGTTCTGAGTATAATTAATATACCAACAAGAAGCTGGTGTGTTAAATGCAAATTTCTGTAGAGAATTTGAAAGGTTTATGGACAGATAGCCATGACATGAGCATAAATGGTTTGAAATATACTGAAACCATTCAAACCGCAAAGAGTCACATCAAAATTGGTCAAAAACTATCCATTTAAGAGCATTTTAAAACTTGGATGCCTAATTAGCATTAGTTGTGTATTATTTTGTGACCTCAGAATGCAACAACTTAAAAAAAATTGCACATGTTTAACTGATTGTTTTTTGGTTCTTCCCCCCCAAATATTTTGAATGGGAAAAGTAGGCTATAGTGAACAGGAGGAACTTGGATATTATTACTAGAAGCTTGACCCAGATTTAGCAGTAGAACGTAATGTGAGAACCTTTGATATTTAGAATTTGGGAAAGAATTATAAAGAATTACATTTAAGAATTTTAGTTGTATTCCTTTGCATACATCGTCACTTTTGCATACTCTGAAAAACTTTGATTTGTCATAACATAACTACTTAATGCTATTTTGACTGCTTAAAGACTGTTTTGCTCAAAAATTAATGCTCATTCAAAAATCTTGGTAAAAAACTCTCTACCTGTCTATTAAATTAGTGTTGATTAAATGTCATCTCTACCTGTCCATTAAATTAGTGTTGGTTAAATGTCATCTCTACCTGTCCATTAAATTAGTGTTGATTAAATGTCATCTCTACCTGTCCATCAAATTAGTGT
The DNA here is from genome assembly GCA_020152595.1 of Chiridota heheva. NCBI lineage: Eukaryota > Metazoa > Echinodermata > Holothuroidea > Apodida > Chiridotidae > Chiridota > Chiridota heheva. The sequence continues at coordinate 487,683 of JAIGNY010003348.1, forward strand.
TGATTAAATGTCATCTCTACCTGTCCATTAAATTAGTGTCGATTAAATGTCATCTCTACCTGTCCATTAAATTAGTGTTGATTAAATGTCATCTCTACCTGTCCATTAAATTAGTGTTGATTAAATGTCATCTCTACCTGTCCATTAAATTAGTGTTGATTAAATGTCATCTCTACCTGTCCATTAAATTAGTGTTGATTAAATGTCATCTCTACCTGTCCATTAAATTAGTGTTGATTAAATGTCATCTCTACCTGTCCATTAAATTAGTGTTGATTAAATGTCATCTCTACCTGTTCATTAAATTAGTGTGGATTAAATGTCATCTCTACCTGTCCATTAAATTAGTGTCGATTAAATGTCATCTCTACCTGTCCATTAAATTAGTGTTGATTAAATGTCATCTCTACCTGTCCAATAAATTAGTGTCGATTAAATGTCATCTTTACCTGTCCATTAAATTAGTGTCGATTAAATGTCATCTCTACCTGTCCATTAAATTAGTGTCGATTAAATGTCATCTTTACCTGTCCATTAAATTAGTGTCGATTAAATGTCATCTCTACCTGTCCATTAAATTATTGTTAATTAAATGTCATCTCTACCTGTCCATTAAATTAGTGTTGATTAGATGTCATCTCTACCTGTCCATTACATTAGTGTTGATTAAATGTCATCTCTACCTGTCCATTAACTTAGTGTTGATTAAATGTCATCTCTACCTGTCCATTAAACTAGTGTTGATTAAATGTCATCTCTACCTGTCCATTAAATTAGTGTCGATTAAATGTCATCTTTACCTGTCCATTAAATTAGTGTCGATTAAATGTCATCTCTACCTGTCCATTAAATTATTGTTAATTAAATGTCATCTCTACCTGTCCATTAAATTAGTGTTGATTAAATGTCATCTCTACCTGTCCATTAAATTAGTGTTGATTAAATGTCATCTTTACCTGTCCATTAAATTAGTGTCGATTAAATGTCATCTCAACCTGTCTATTAAATTATTGTTAATTAAATGTCATCTCTACCTGTCCATTAAATTAGTGTTGATTAAATGTCATCTCTACCTGTCTATTAAATTAGAGTTGATTAAATGTCATCTCTACCTGTCCATTAAATTAGTGTTGGTTAAATGTCATTTCTACCTGTCCATTAAATTAGTGTCGATTAAATGTCATCTCTACCTGTCCATTAAATTAGTGTTGGTTAAATGTCATCTCTACCTGTCCATTAAATTAGTGTTGATTAAATGTCATCTCTACCTGTCCATTAAATTAGTGTTGATTAAATGTCATCTCTACCTGTCCATTAAATTAGTGTTGATTAAATGTCATCTCTACCTGTCCATTAAATTAGTGTTAATTCAATGTCATCTCTACCTGTCCGTTAAATTAGTGTTGATTAAATGTCATCTCTGCCTGTCCATTAAATTAGTGTTGATTAAATGTCATTTCTACCTGTCCATTAAATTAGTGTTGATTAAATGTCATCTCTACCTGTACATTAAATTAGTGTCGATTAAATGTCATCTTTACCTGTCCATTAAATTAGTGTCGATTAAATGTCATCTCTACCTGTCCATTAAATTATTGTTAATTAAATGTCATCTCTACCTGTCCATTAAATTAGTGTTGATTAAATGTCATCTCTACCTGTCCATTAGATTAGTGTTGATTAAATGTCATCTCTACCTGTCCATTAAATTAGTGTTGATTAAATGTCATCTCTACCTGTCCATTAAATTAGTGTTGATTAAATGTCATCTCTGCCTGTCCATTAAATTAGTGTTGATTAAATGTCATTTCTACCTGTCCATTAAATTAGTGTTGATTAAATGTCATCTCTACCTGTACATTAAATTAGTGTTGATTAAATGTCATCTCTACCTGTCCATTAAATAAGTGTTGATAGACTTCCATTTTTTTGTTTTTAAAGGTCTCGAAGAAAGTATCCGATGTTGTTTTAGAAAATCAGACTTCATATAGTAAGGTAAGATCACTCAAAAGATGGAATTAATGTAATTTGCAATTTGGATGTCTGAACGTTTTATACTTCTTAGTTAAAGGAATAAGTTCATTGGTCCAGCAAGTCCATCTTATGTGAAAGAGGATTTCAAAAGAAGCAAAATGGTGATTGAAGAAAGGACTTTAAAATTGTATTCCATGAAGAGGATAATTAAGTTTAAAGTTTGGTATCATTTGTGTAGAAACGACTAAAATCAGACTGAGACTATGACATTATCAAATTGTGATGTCATAGCCTGAGATTCCTTAAATTCTTTATGTATGCTATCATATTTTGTCCTGTGGTTTTGTGGCTTAAGAAAATCATTGGATATGTTAGGAAAGTAGTAAAACAGAATCTTGTAAGGATAATTGCAATTTGAAGAAAGTTTAAGGAAACCTAATTCAAATAGTAAAAAAGTTAAATAACTTTTCTTTAAAATACAGTAACAATTGTTATGAATGTGAGGAAGAGGGCACCAACCTTAAATAGTAGACTTACTACACCAGTCATTTTTTATATAAGACAGAGCTTGAAACTTAAATATCTCCTTAACGGAATGAGATTTTTGAATGCTTGCTTTGCCATCTTGTTTCTTTTGAAGTCCTCTTTCATATAAAATGGACATGCTTGACCACTGAACTAATCCTTTAATGGAATAAGATTTTTGAATGATTGCTTTTCCATCTTGTTTCTTTTGAAGTCCTCTTTTATATAAAATGGACATGCTTGACCACTGAACTAATCCTTTAATGGAATAAGATTTGTGAATGCTTGCTTCCCCATCTTGTTTCTTTTGAAGTCCTCTTTCATATATGATTGACATGCTTGACCCCTGAACAAATCTGTTCAATAAATTACATTATTTATCCTGCAATTTATTGTAAGAAAGAGTATTTAGTCTCATGCTTTATGTAGAGTTTGATCAGCTTTAGATTTTGTGGTTAAGTTGAAGAATGTCTGCTGTTCAGATAGGAGCATCATCTTCATTCATCATTAATTTAAAGTCTTTTTCAAAACTTTAAAAACGGATGCTGCATCTTCCTCACATGGTCATTTTTAAATTGATGATAGGGGAGGGTAGTAAGGTGATGTTAAAGTGAAGAAAATAAGCTTTGGAAAGAAAAAAAAAGGAAAATCTTGTTCATATTAGATACTTCTTGCATTAATTTCAGGAATTGCACAGAGTCACAGAATTGCAAGCAAGTTTACAACAAGCAACCACTATATGCATTCATGGAAGGAGGTAAGAGGGTTTCATGTTGTGTATTGTAGAGTAACGCTGTATTTTGTTTTACAGTAAACTAAACAACCTTAGCCTTAAACTACTGTATATGAACATAAATGTTGATTGCATCTCATGCCATGTCTTTTTTTTTGGGTTGTTTTAGTGAATTGGAGTCCACCATGCAGGACTTTACTGTAGCAAGTCTGGGTATTATGGCCAATCACAGGAAGAGGCAATTATTACTAAGCCTGTTGAAGTCGCTCTCAACCATCAAGACGTTGGTAAGATTTTAAAATTTGAATTAATAAGCTTTTGTAAATAAAACGAAAATAAGTACCAATTCCTTTAGCAATAATAAACCAAATAAAAAATACTTTCATATTGTATGAATCAATTGTTTTGTGTATCACACTAGAAAATATGAAACCATATGATAAAATACTTGTGGACATCAATGGTACCCCGTTTATTCACTGCCCTCTTCTCTTTCAAGTGGAGATTGAAGCCTCCAGCACATAAATCCATATCTTCATGTCTTGTTACACTTCCCGGACTTGATTCCAGCTTTCCCATCCTTGTTTACATATTATATTCCTCTTAGCATAAAGCGACAGTCCACAGTTTTTCCTCAGATTTCCTCAAAAAATGTTAAGTTATGTACAAAATTCCTCAAAAAATGTTAGTTTTCTCATAATTCTGTAGGAAATGAGTAAGTTCTTTAGAAATCTGTATTGGAGGCAGGAATTTTCTTTAAAAAAATGTTTAACAGTAAGTCAGAAATCCTTATCAAAAGATGGAATTTTCTTTAAAACTTTCTTAACAGTTTCTCAGAAATCCTTAGACGGGTTTAAGTTTCCTTAGAAAATCATCAAACATTTTTATATTTCTTTAGAAGACAAAATTATGAAGGTGTTTTCTCTTTGTTTTTGTAGCAAAGAACAGATATAAGGCTGTGTGAGATGCTTGAAGAAGAGGATTACCCTGGAGCCATTCAACTCTGCTTGGAGTGCCAGAAGGCGGCAGGGACTTTTAGGCATTATAAGTGTATCAGGTAAGACAGGAAATTCAATCTGAAATGATCAGAAATTATATTTTGAATCAAGAAATGTAAAACTTACCTACTTTCTCAGTGCTTATTTAGTGCAGAATCCCAAGGTTCTCTGCACTTGACAGAATAGAATGAAAACTCCACACACAAATAATCCAACAATAAGGTAAAAACATGAAAATAAAAGAAATGAACACAATTGTTTCTCGAAGAGAAAAGTCTTCAGGTGTTTTTTGAACACATGAATAGAGGAACTGTTTCTGATTTTAATGGGTAATTGATTCCACAGTGGTGGGCCGGCATGATATAAAGCTTGGTTCCCTTCTTTTTTTTTTTGAAGGGAAAGTAACAAGTGTGAGTTTGTCAGTTGAGGATCTCAAAAGTCAGTTGGGATGATAAATTGTGAATATGTCCTGAAGATAAGATGGTGTAAGCTTGTGGAAACATTTGAAGAAATAAGTCAGAAACCCAACTTTTAGGAAGATCACAGAAATTTTCATTGCATCAAGAACAACAGAACCAATCTTTGAGCTGTTCAGGCATTATCAATGGATGGCAGAGGGAAAATCCAGCCATTGTGATATTCAGGCATTGTTAGCAAAAAAGGGAAAACAAAATGAGGCATGATTCTTTAAATTGAATAAGTTGTAGGACAAAGTGACTGTTGATTAATAACTTTGCAACTTCTAGTGTTTTTAGTGTAACCTCGATGTATGAAGTACGGTAATAAAAGGGGTGATGGCTAAATCACCCAAGGTATCAACGTATTATGATCTTATAGGAACTTCTTATTTCTTGCTTTTTTCTCCATATTTCTCTTCATAGTGAATTAAGTTCAAAACTTCAAGACACACTGGAAACAATTGAGGTAAGTTATGTACTACTATTCTTAATACTTAATTTGTGTATACAAAGGGAGTAGGTAGCCATTTGGTAGAGCGCTCAACTGAGATCCTGGAGGTACCCGGTTCAAGCCCCGGTCAGGATTTAACCAGTTTTTCTACATGTAGACAGATACGCCGAACATCAAAGCGGAAGTACGTCATTTGCAGCTCTTGCTCCCCATTCAACTGTTGAGAGAAGTGGGCAATGGCTGAATGGCGCTCGCTGTCCTTCGGAGGGGACGTTAAGCCGTCAGTCTCGATGGTAGGACAGTCAAACCCTACCTGGTTCTCTGAAGACTTCTAGTAAAGAGTAGGGTGAAAACCCGGTGTTCATCCACTTCCAGCTTCGTTTCATCCTAGTTTAGCCCAAGTGGAGCTTATCAGGATGACTTTATCAAGTTTTAAACAAAGAAGATGCAAATCAGCTCCAGAAACTGTTAAATGTAGCAGCCACGCTTATCGTGGAGAAACTTTGTCGTGATTATGCCTCACTTCTGCTCAACAAATTGCATTGGCTTCCTGTGTCTCAATGAGTTCATTCATCAGTCACCATCATATATTTCTGACAAGTCTTCAACTTTTTATTCCACCGCGTTCCCTTCGCTCCTTTCCAGAGAACTTCCTGGCTGAGTATCGCATCAATACTATAGCTGGTTTGCGTGTATTTTCTGCTACCGCTCCCCATGTATGGAACTCAATTTCGTCAGATATTCGGCATGCAAGCTTACTTAGACAATTTTAAGAAACTGCTCAAGACACATTTATTTCGTTAAGTGTAACTTTTGTTTTCTTTTGTTTTCTTTTTTTGTGTGTATTTTAATCTTACTTATTTTTGACTGTGTTTCAACATTCTGGGCACTTTGTAACTCCTGGGAAAAAGGCGCCTTATATGAATGTTAATATGTACTTTGTATGTTTGTACAGTACATATTTGTACATATACTTTGTATGTTTGTACATATGTACATATTTGTACATATGTGCTTTGAGGAGTCTGTAAAACATTGAGGTCAAAGAGAGTACAATTTAGGGCCTAGTACAATTTGATCAAATTTTGGTTTTAAATTCTGGTCTTAAATGACAGGTAAAACCAAAAGCCAAAATAGAGGGAGTTTGAAAGAAAAATGAGAATGGAATGTTTGAAATATTTTCTATTTGGATCTTGGATTTTGACTGCTTCCTAAGCTCTGTTTTGAAAAGTAATCCTGATATTGTTGGTTAAATAATAGTTGTCTACGAATATATGTGATAAATGAGGTCATGATGAAAATCTGTTGCAATAGATTTTCAGTCCAAAATTCTTAAAGCCTTGGTTGAACAAGGTTGAACAAAAACATCACTTAAAATCATTCATCAATAAACAAACAAAACTTCACTGTTAAATACCATCCTATTTGTAAATTATTATTTTAAGCCAGACACATTGACCACAGGGGAATACTTTTGTCCTTGTTTTGAGTGTAAAAGTCAGTGCAGCTACAGTAAAATCTGTTTACTATTAATGTCAGATTATGACCATGGAAAGTGAGGTGAAGTGTGTGGAAATCCATGGTGGAATTGCTAATTGCTTGTCATGGATTGTGGTTTCTGTTGTGAGCAATAGGACACCGACAGATTTGAGATTTTGTCGCGGCTTAAGACACAAAATGTATTGCGAGGTTTAGACTTACTCGTCTGCATAAATGTAATAATCTTTTACTCCTTCCTTTTCTGACGATTATGTTTTGATCTCAAAGGAAAATAATGTAATAAATGTAAACTTATACCGTATTTGACGTATTAAGCACCCCTGTTCTAATAAGCGCCCAACCAACATTTTTGACTGATAACATAGTTTATTTGATTAATAAATAAGACTTAAAATAAGTTTTGTTTAATTATTTGCTTATTTTGCTTATAATACTTTACTTATTTTGTAATATACTGCACAATGCAAACTTATTTTACGTCTGACATTTACATTTACGATGTTTTTGTGGCAGTTATTGTGGGGCTAGTATAGAACCAGTTGACACAATGCAGTACGAATTGCACAATGTACGCGGCACGAACATGGACGCTTATCAAGAAGAAACTTTGGGCCAAACAAATGGTGCAATTGTATGTTCGTAAGCGCCCCGGTTACGTCGAATACGGTAGTTATATGTTGTAACTTATATTCTTGACCTACTTTTTCATTTGTACAGGAAAGACTGGACCACGCTCTTGCCAAAACCTGCAATAACTTTGACATCAAGTACTATGAGAAATTACAAGCAGCTTACAAACTACTGGGCAAAACTGAGGCAAGTAGTTAAAACTTCTTAATTTCTGTCATCATTGTCACTTATAGATTTTATGCTAAACAAGTTACAGTAGCTTCAAAGTTGCATGGACTGTAGTCTAATGGCCACCAGTAATTATAAAGCTAGCATTAGGTCTTCGTTCATACATTCAATGAAAACATTTGGTTCATCTCCAAGAATGTTTACTATTTTGGTTTTTGAACAATTTTATATGTGAGTTTGTCAAAATATAGTGTTTTGTGCCACTTGAGGCAGGCTTCCAATATGTAAGTTTTCTGCTCTTGCCTCTTTAGGAACATTTTGAAACCTGCTTGCATGCCTGAAGTTTTAAAATTACTTCTTGTTGCTTCAAGTGTGCTTTGTGAATACAGCATTTTAAAATGACCTCTCTGAGGTAGTTGATCCACAGCTTTTTAAACCAATCACCTCACGAATTTACCTAGCAACAAAATCTGCATAACTAAGTGGGGAAAAATCCTACCTAGTACTGGTACAGTACAGCTAACTAGCGGCCCATGCTCGTGCAGTCAATGCAATATGCTGCACAAAACAAATTTCTGCACAAACCTACTGAGTGACAGACAAGATGGAGAACAAAAACTTGCGCCTACGCCTTCCTTTTGCCATACGGTGTAGATGGATCAAAGCTAGCAGCAGGCCACATGAACATCTAAATGTGACTGCATTGGTCATGCATGATTGTGGATTTGAGGTTTGCTTACCCGTTTCCTTACTCAGAGAGGTGAGTTAGCCAGCAGCCATAATGTAAAGAGAAACTGATAACTTGCTCAAATTTTGTATTGTCCTGTGTGCCCAGGTAGGTGATTTTTCTAGCTCTGTTTGATGTTCCAAATATTGAAAAAGGGTTGCAGCAGAATTTTAAGACTTAAATTTCTGAACTCTTTTCTTCCTCACAGACTGCCGTGGATCAACTTCACATGCATTTTACAGGCTCCATACAGAACACTGCATTCCAGATTGTTCTAGGTTATGTACAGCTTGTTACAGGGTCAACAGGTTCAAAATTTCAGAAATTGCAATACAAGGACCTTTGTGATGTAAGTTTGAAGATTTTTTTTTTCTTTTCTGGGTGTAAATTAAGTAAAACTACTATGATGTATGCAACAAGACAGCAGAGTTTTCTTCTATGCAGAGACAGCAGAGTTTTCTTCTATGTAGAGACAGAAGTTTTCTTCCATGCAGAGACAGCAGAGTTTTCTTCTATGTAGAGACAGCAGTTTTCTTCCATGCAGAGACAGCAGAGTTTTCTTTTATGTAGAGACAGCAGTTTTCTTCTATGCAGAGACAGCAGAGTTTTCTTTTATGTAGAGACAGCAGTTTTCTTCTATGTAGAGACAGCAGAGTTTTCTTCTATGCAGAGACAGCAGTTTTCTTCTATGTAGAGACAACAAGTTTTCTTCTATGTAGAGACAGCAGAGTTTTCTTCTATGTAGAGACAGCAGAGTTTTCTTTTATGTAGAGACAGCAGTTTTCTTCTATGTAGAGACAGCAGAGTTTTCTTCTATGCAGAGACAGCAGTTTTCTTCTATGTAGAGACAGCAGAGTTTTCTTCTATGTAGAGACAGCAGAGTTTTCTTCCATGTAGACTTTTTGCACATGCCCTTCACTGTTGTATAATTCAAAAGAATTCCCCTCTAGATTGATTCCTGGATTCTTAAGGAATAAGTGACACCTAAATGTGACATTGGTAAAATTGTTCTGAAATCCTTTGAAAGTCACAGAAGTATTAAAAACCTGTCTCCGCACATAGTGTTGCATACATACTTTATGGACAGCCCCTTGGGAGCTGAGCTGAACTTTGGTGTTAAAACATTCCATATTTTTTTTACAAAGATTGTTGTTGTTGTACCCTTTTAGTCCAGTAATATAAATGTATAAAATGGTATAGTCTTAGATGCATTTGCATTGGCATTATGACAATTGATTTAAAAGAGCTGGCAGCCGGAAAGTGGGGGCGTATATAAGTTAAGTCTCATAATAAATCAAATAACGTTCTTGCACCCAGCGATACGGATTATCATAAACGCTACTATATCTTGACCGGGTACTCGTTGTATGTGTTTTCCCATTGACTTTTTGGAATATGTTCACTTGGCGCACGATGAGTGAAATTTTCTGTAAAAACAGACCATGTGATACAACTTGTATTGGTTTAAATCTACATATATTGGCAAAAACTAATGCAATCACTTTTCGGCCTGCAGCTCCTTTTAAGTCTAACACATGATAATCTTCAGACGCTGCATTATGATAGTATTTATTGGGCATATTCCATTTTTGTACCTATTTTTCACTTGCAGCATATTACATTAGAAACCTATATTCCGTGTTTAGTGGATCTTTGCAAGGCATTATGGGAAGTGATGAAGAGCTACTACAAGACAATGGAGTGGCACAAGCAGGAGCAGTACAAAGAGGAGAGACAAGAAGAAAATGCAGGTAGTTGTTATTTTGCATTTGACTGTCAACAATCTCGGACAACTCTTGAAGCAATTCAGCGTTCTGAGAACAACATATGTTTGTGTTGTGTTTCTTTAATATTTTTATTCCAAGAATTGTAACTCCCTCCTTTTCAATCTTTGATTTATTTTTGTTTTAAGTTTATTTCGAGAAAAAAATATTAACAACGGTCAACATTGAGTGAGGAGGGGGAGGAGAGGAGGTTTCATATTGTGAGGTAGAGGAGGATAATACTGGCGGCGTCAATGGAATTATGACAATGTCCTTAAAATTCTTACATATTATTGCAAATGAAAGAATAGGGACTAAAGAAGCAATAGAAAAAACTTTAAATAAAAGCATTGATGTTTTCTAAATGTGGAATGATTTACAATAGAAAAGTAGGTTAGGTTCACATATTTTCACTATGTGTTTTAACGAGTTTTGTTCGAGATTGTAGTAAGGCAAGATGATTGGTCGATTTGTAGTAGGTTTTGGTACCATTTTTAGCTTAAGCTATGTTTGAGGTGCAAAATGCTGTTGTAGCGAAAAATCTTGGGACTACAATTTTGGACAAAATTGTCAGGTTCTTACATTCTTAAGCCCCCTTGTAACTTGTCTCAATGTGGAAGTTAAGGAGAATCATCCCAGGACACTTTGGTTTCAACCAATATTGAAATGGGGTAGAAGGGGAAAGTGTGACAACAATTTTGTCCAAGATTGTAGTTAACTAGGAACTTCCCACAAAGAATTTTTATTTTCAACTTTTGTCAGTGTTCTTGAGTTCATCTGGAAAAAAGGGAATCATTAATTTTGCCTATGACATTTATAAGGGTGTTTCAGCTGATGTCATGAGGTGACATGACTTTGTTTACATCACCATTTTGTTGGGGAAAACAATGTTGTCTTCTGTACACTTAATTAGACTTATATACCTTTGCATGTTGTTATACTAAGATTATTTTTGTAAGGTAATTATGCAAGAATCTTGCTGTACCGCTGGTTGCATTAATAGATGTGTGCGGGGAATAAAAGGACATTTTCTCGATTTCCTTTTGATCCTGATCGACGTTCACAGTGGGTTTCTGCTGTACGAAGCAACGGCTTTTAACCTACGGTTTACACTAGGATTTGCAGCGAGCACTTTATATCAGGTAGCCCTATGTAGGCTTTGTCTGAGTATAACGAACAATCTGTTGGCATTAAGGTAAAAGTTACTTTTCATATACCCAGTGAATATATAAAACTTAGAGAAAATATGGATAAAAATCCAAAGCGAACAAATAATTGCAATTAGTAAAATTCACTGAACTGTTACTAGTAGGTTAGCATGTAGTATGTGAAGATGCGAGAAACGCAACGACGCCGCTTCCCTGCAAAATAGCTTCCAGATGAGTTTACAGTCACGTGATGAAATCCCTTTATCGACCTTTTTAAATCAGAATCAGCAATTTCTGGATAACTAATTTAAATAATGTCATGTGGCCGAGATTCTCGTGTCCATAATGGACCAATCGTATACTGAAGGAATCTTGGCCGTCTGCACAATCCACGCACGTTTTGGGATTAAGTGTATGAAAAATGTTTTCAAGCGCACGTATCATACGTGCGTTATACATAAAGGAAATACGCGCAAGTATTGCTGCTTACATTTTTTCCCTCATACCTGCACCTGATTGGTTAAGAAACAAAGGAAAAGTTCCCTCAGCATTTGATTGATCGAAGTACTGAAGAAATCACGTTCGGCTAAACTTGGTTTCAAAAGGTCTATAGAGCACCAAAATTATTTCAAGGAATTCTTGGTTGAAAAGTGAGGGCGTTTTTTCTTTTTGGCCAAGTCAAGGGAATTTTGTAACTGAGAACATGGGTCCAATTTTAGATACCAGTGTCATTGTAAAATTACTGAAGTATTCATAAGAAGTAATTATGATTAATTTGAATGTTTGTATCTAAAAGTTTTTAGTACTATCACGTCCATGAATAGTGAATTTGAATATTCTTTTGACTCAAGAAAAATATGCCTTCATTTGTCGACTGGCAGCCCCTTTAAAGTTTGATCTAAAGTGCGTTGAACTTCAGTGTGCCTGTAAAACAGTTCTTGAAAATGAAAAGAGAAACAGCAATTTTGAGTAGTAGCTTCGGAGTTCTTTCCATTATGTTAAAGTTCTGGCAGTAATCAAAAACTTCATCAAAAACTTCATCATTACAATTACAGTAAAAAAAGAACTTCATCATTACTCCACAAATTGGCTGCTCAATAATGATATTATGTATTTTGACTGTTTTTTGAAACAAGGTTCATACGTGTCCTGGAATTCCTGGAAAGTCAGAGAAAACTAAAATACTAATTTCCAGGCCTGGAAAGTCAGGGAAAACTAAAATACTAATTTCTAGGCCTGGAAAGTCAGGGAAAACTAAAATACTTATTTCCAGGCCTGAAAAGTCAGGGAAAGCTAAAATACTAATTTCCAGGCCTGGAAAGTCAGGGAAAACTAAAATACTAATTTCAAGCTCTGGAAAGTAAGGGAAAATGTACAAAAATTCCAAAAGTCCTGGAAAAGTCAGGGATTTTTAGGGAAGCACATATTTTGTCCCGATTTTCTTTATTTTTTTGTAAGTGAGTAAAAAAGTGAGAAGGCATCATATGTTGTATTTATAGATATATGCCTGTTTTAAAGGTCCTGAAATTTTCATTTGAGGTCCTTGAAAGTCATGGAAAAGTCCAGGAATTCTGCAAAGCCAAATGTGTTTGAACCATGTTAAAACATTTTCTTTTGAGATATTATTTTGTGGTGACACTCATGTGAATTAATATAAGTGACAATGGGTTTGAAATAGGTAGTATCTTCATAATATGAAATAATTTTGTTTCTTTTTTCTTTTAGAGTCAGGGACAGCTCTACAGAACTCCATCAACAGAAAGTACATCCAACAAAAACTGGAGCATGGTCTAACAAGGATCTGGCAGGTACGCTCTAAACAATTTGATATTTAGTTTGAATTTATTATGTCATGGATAATATGAGTATTAGGATTTTTCTCCTTTCTCTTATTTTATTTTTGCTTAGGTCCCCAAAACGTGAGAGGTGCAGTGGCGTAGTGGTTAAGGAGTCAAGCTCGTATTCGGGAGGTACCGGGTTCGATTCCCGTCATGAGTGCTGCATTGTGTCCTTAAGCAAGACACTTTACTCTACTTGCTTCAGTCCACTCAGCTGTGAAAATGAGTTCCAGCACTGCTGGGGAGTTAATCTGTGATGGACTGCTGTCCCGTTTAGGGGGAGTTGTGTACTCTCATCCGATTGCGCCACTGAAACCGGGGATAAGAATTGACTCTATGAGCCTAATGGCTTGATGGAATTAGCTTCTTCTCCAAAACTTATTGTGGACCAGGTCATAGCATTGTCATCATCTGTTGTACCAAATACCACAAGAGACAATATCCATTAAAAAAAGAAGAATTATAAACAAAGAAAAAATTAGATTAAATTTACAACTTAAGATTGTTACTTTGTATTGGTTGATGTATTTTTTCGTCAAAGTACAGATGTGTATAAAAACATCACTATATCAATGTTTAAGTATTTTTCTTTGGGAAATTTATTTAAGGAGATAAAACTACACTGCTGAACTTATTACAAAGGATATTGTGGACATTTGTTAATAGTAGTCTTTGCTCATTTTTCATAAAGTTTATTTATTATGATACGGACATGTTATTGAATTATTGTATAGACAGGGAAGTACAGGCAAACCTAACTTTAATTTAAAGTATTAGTTCGGGGGTCAAGCAAGTCAATCTTATATGAAAGAGGACTTTAAAAGAAACAAAATGGTGAAGAAAGCATTCAAAAATCTGATTCCGTCAAGGAAATATTCAAGTTTGAAGATCTGGCTTATCTGTGTAGAAATGACTGTTGTAGTAAGTCTACTATGGAAGGTTGTGTCTTCATCCTCACATTCTTAACACTTGGTAGTGTTATTGTAAAGAAACTTTATTTAACTTTTTTACTATTTAAATTATTTTTCCTCGAAATTTCTTCAGGTGGTAAATTATAATTACCCTTACAAGATTCAATTTTACTACTTTTCTGACATATCCAATGGTTTTTAAGCCACAAAATCGCAGGAAGAAATGTGAAAAAATATATATATAACTTTAAGGAATCTAAGTCTATGACATCACAACTAGTCTTGATTCCATCATTTCTACACAAATGATACCAAACTTGAAAATTTCCTTTATGGAATAAGAGTATTGAATGTTTCTTTCACAATTTTGCTTCTTTTGAAGTCGTCTTTCATATAAGATAGACTTGCTTGACCACTGAACTAATCCTTTAAATTCTTTTTTTGCAGGATGTTCAACAAAAAGTGAAATTTTACCTGCATTCAACAGATATATCGAACATCAAATATGATGACTTCATTTATGTTTTAGACTTGGTAAATAGGTGAGTACATTTTTATTGTCAGTGTGTTTGTTGCATTGTCAAATTTGCTTTGTGTTATTAAGGGTAACATATTGATGTAGTAACAATTAGAATGGAAGAAAAGTGAGGATAGCCTAAGAAAATGAATGATGAATGAGACTACAATTTTCTACAATAAATCACCAGTTTTTGGATACTGTATTACTATAACAGTGTAACAGTTTATTTACTTCTTTGATTAGGCCTCTGGCCTTTTTAAAAATAATACATGCACAATGTACAGAAAAACAAAGGTACAAATGAAAATATGAAGAGAAATAAGTAACAGTCTTCAACATAATAGTCTTCAACATAAACAATTTCTTCGCGATATTTCAAAGCATGAATTAAAAATAAACTTACTTTATACAATAAAGACTTATTTCTAGTATTAAGCAAACTATTAGATTCATGGACTATTACTATAAATTGTTGTCTTTAAAACTTGAGGTGAACTTTTAGAGCACGTTGTTGTAATCATGTATTCTAAAAGTATTAAGTGTGTTTGTAGAACTTAAAGTGAACTTTTTGAACACATATTGTTGTTGTAATCATGTATTGTATAACATTAAGTGTTTCTCCTTAAAACTTTTTTGAACACATATTGTTGTTGTAATCATGTATTGTATAACATTAAGTGTATCTCCTTTAGAACTTGAAGTGAACTTTTGAACACATTGTTGTTGTAATCATGTACTTTAAAACATTAAGTGCGTTTCCTTAAAACTTTTTTGAACACATATTGTTGTTGTAATCATGTATTGTATAACATTAAGTGTGTCTCCTTTAGAACTTGAAGTGAACTTAAAGTGAACTTTTTGAACACAAATTGTGTTGAAAACACATTTTGAAAGTACCAGGATGTTCTTTTTTAACTCCAACAGTGGGGTAGGGTACAAAGGGGCTTTAGAAAGTAAGATTGCAACAACTAATTTTGTCCAAGCTTGTAGATTCCTTTGATTCACCGTGATCTGCACATATGCACTTGGCAGCTAGTCCATTAGAATGTTGTTAATGTTAAAGAAAAGAGAGCACTAGTAGTTAGTATAAACTATTATGCACTTTGTAAGATATTAATTAATTTCTGGTGATTGTTTTGATCACAAGAAATGATGACAGCACACTGTATTTCTATGAATGAGAACATGTTTTTGCCGTATCGATTTTCATTTGAAACAAAAACTGGTCTAATGTTGCAGATTTGTTTTAATGAAACTTACGTGACATACTGTACCATAAGTCTGCAGGCAATGGAAATTATATGAGTACGTATTAGAATTGCAATTTACTAATCCATAATTTGCATTTGAAATTATGGCACTTGCCCTGTATTATCATTACGACCTATTGTACTAGATAAAACCAAAAACAAATTTAAACCCAAAATACATATATGCTTCTTACTAATATTGATCTCTCTCTGTCTAGGTTGATTGAAGTGGGAAAAGAATTTTGTGGAAGCTCTTCAGAAGGTCTACACGATTCCATCCGACAACAGAGTTTAAATTATTTTAAGACATACCACAGGTGGGTCACATGGTCATGATTTACTTGATCATTCATGTTTAGTTTTTCTCTTTGATGTATTTATGCATGTTGATGTTTGATAATGAAGGGCTAATACTTGTGCAAATAGAAGTGCAGTGGCTCAGTGGTTAAGCAGTCATGTTTGTATACGAAAAGTACTGGGTCGACTCAAGATTGCAAAATTTTTAAAATATTTTCTTTTGTGAGCCAAGGTTTCTTTTTGATATTCTTGTTATAGAGTCATTTGATATTGGTATCAACACAAAGTAAAAGATATATTATCAAAATGTTATATTATACACGATTCAGCTTAATGTGTTTCTATTTGTGTCTTTCATGACTTGTCCTTCTCCTTAAAAATTTGTTCCAGCAAATCTTAGCCACAAACTTACTGTGGCAAATAATGAGATCACTTATCTTAATTAAAATAAGTACTCAACCACACAATGAGGACTTTATCCATTGCTAATATGATACTTAACACCAACTTCCATAACAACTCAGGACCAACAGGAGAACGAATACAATGGAGCCATTGATAAGGGAAATTTGATCCCAATTACTTGTGGTTTTCAGAATAACAAAAAGAAAAGAGGAAAAGTCTGACCCGATCTGCTTATTTATCAGGTCGGGTTTGACTGTTTGAAACTTTAAGGGGCACAACAACTAATGTGTAATTTTGATCACTTAGTGCTCCCATAAAGTCGGCTTCTTTCATCTGCAATTGATTTCTTTTTGAAGTTTAAAGAAACATTTACAGAGAAGATATATCTCTGCAAGAAAAGTGTTCATGGAAAACATCAAACACAACTTGTTCTGGATTTTAATAATTGACCAGCAGTTGCTGCTGTACAGTATATGTGTTGGAAGAGGCTGATAATATTGTGTTGGTTTGTGTGTGTGTGTGATAAAGATAAAATAATACAGCAGATAGATTTGTCTTGATTACTGTGCACATGTTAAAGACATTTTACTTAAAATTATGATAAATTATATTTTTTTGAATGAGAAGAGAGATTAAATTATAAAATGGTTAAAAAAAAAAATTGATTTCACACAGTGAGGATTACAATATCGCACTCACAATAATTTCCTTTTTTCCCAGCCTGCGAATGGAAGAGCTCCGGATGTTTTTGGAGAACGAAGGTTGGGAAGTGTGCCCCGTCAAATCAAACTTCACATACCTCAACCTCCATGAGTTTCGATTTTTAGGTCCAGAGCCGTCGGGGGCCGGTCATGTGCATCTTGATAATCCTCAGTCTCCAACTCTACAAGGCGACAAGAATTTTTTCAGTAGATATACTTTGGAGGGTAGTCCTTTTGACAAGCAGAGACCGGAAGAAGGGGATGAAATAATGTTTTCCAGTGGAGTAAGTATTTGGTGACGACTTCACAATATTAGATGCAGTTTATGAAAGTAGGGCAATGTTCTAACTTGCTTGAAGAACTTAAACATTGAAATATTTTGAAAAGGTCAAATTTTAGCTAATGGTGAATGATGGTGGTTTTTCCGTTGCTTTCTTGATGTTAATAGATTTTAAAGCTATTTAGCTCCTGTTGCCTTTTTTCCATGGACCATTAACCCTTACTCTATCACGCGGTCATATTATCGCTGTTTTGGGTTGCCCATCTTTGGCTTCGCCTCCTGAGCACATTTTCAAAAAAGTGCTGGTAAAGTAAGGGTGAAGGAACCCACGATAAGTGTGCCAACTCAAAAATATATGCAGCATGAATCCCGGTGGGTGGCCCAGCAGGTCACTAAAGCTGAACGAGCCCAACTCTGCTGCTTGGAGGACGGAGGACCCTTCAAATATCAGCCTGTGCTTAACCCTTACTCTACCATTATTGCCATTTTGGGTTCCCATTTTTGCCCTGCCCCCCAACACGTTTTCAAAAAAAGTGCTGGTAGAGTTTGGGTTAAGTAACAATTACGTGTTATCCCCATCAGTACGTGGATTAGGGATGAAATTTTGTGATTTGTAACTTGAATTTCATAATGTTTTTTCCGCTATTTTCATGTTGTCATATTAAGCTATTTATGTACTGTTGCTTGTACTTACCCTTAAGATTATTAACCCTTCATGCCCCACGGCTCAAAACGTGTCTGCAATTTTTCGGAATTTATTTTCAAAATTAATTTTCACAACTTTCCTTTTGTTTTGTATCACTACAAGTTTGGTTTGTATGAATGCTAAGACAATAAACTTTTTAATAAAAGATTCAAAATTAAAAAAGATATTGACACAAATTGCAAATTTGCAAATTTTAGGCAAAATTATGTCAAAATTGCTTAATTGTTTTGAGCTTGTATTATTTCTTGTGCGTAATGAAAATGGAGGCTTTTATTTACATATTTAGATTGTTTGTGAAATTTCCTTTCCAGTGATACCAGTCATTAATTTAATTTTTTCTTCTCAAAGCAAAACATACAAATACATTGAAAATAAACAAGAAAATAATCACCGCTGTAATAACTCGCGAAAAACAAAAGCCGCGCATCCGGTTTGATTCTTGAATCCGGGTAGCTCACGTGAGCTTCCTGCTTGCTTACCGCTACACTACACTGTATGAGTACATTGTGGGTTTGTTTTAAAACTTATTTTTCGGTCTGGTCAAAGAGGGGGTAGTTGCTCTTTTTGATTTCAATCGAAAATATATTAAATTACGATTCCAATGATATTTTTTGCATGAAGTAGTTGTATTGCGATCAGGAACTACGATTTTTGTCAAAAAATGGTCTCAAAAAGGCTAAAAATCATGAAATTTTGCCAAAAAAAAAGTAATTGATGTTAGGGACCAGAATTTGGTGCATTGATGTCTTTGACTGTTTTTAATGGTTTTTTAGGCAAAAGCTAGGTCTGGAAGTATGGCAATTAAATTTATGAAGAAAAAAATGTTTTTTTCTTTACATTTTGTGCTTTTTAATAAATTTTTTATTTCATCCCATTTTTTTTTCAAAATTTATGAACATAACTCCCATCAAAAAGTTTCATTTTCTGAAAGAACTATTCAAGCGCTTTCAAATGATACCAGGATCATTGCTGTGGGCCTATTCGACGAAACAAAATATTTTGTTGAAAAGTGCATGATTGTCCAATTGGTTGTGTCACAACCGCGTGGGATTCAAAGGCTTAAAGCATCTTGATTTAGAAACTTTCTGTTGGTAGTTGAGATGGTAGGAAGGGTCTGAGTGGGTACATTTTTATTTCCAATAGTATGTAAATAAAGGGAAGGGATTTATTCATTTGTAACTGAGCTACTACTTATATTGTTATTTCTACTTGCCTATGGATTGTACACACAGCTTGATTTAGACACTTTCCATTGGTATGTAGGATCTGATTAATTGCTGTTTTATTCTTCTATTAGTACATGGATGAAGGGATGGGGTTTGACGAGTCTGATGAAGAGGATGAGGTCTCAGAAGAACTGAAGCAAGAGTACATTGATGAAACGGGAGAAGCGCCTCAGAGAAGGTCAGTAACCTTTGATCTACCAGCTGACATTAAGTCATCAAGGGGTTGTGTCACTTAGAGTCCGTGTCATAAAGGCTTTATGGCCCGGTCGTATGACCGGGACTGACCTGTCGCCGACCCACCCAAGCACCCAAAAGGCGACGCACAACTTCTTATGTTTACCAGCACAACACAGACAAGTTCATATACCATACACTTCACTCACATAACATACTTACTTCTTGTATTGTACACATACGGTATGATACACCTCAGTGAATAAATGTGTAAACTTTCCATCATGACAAAGACGTTGAACATGACCTGTGTGTGACAAGAGCGACGTGACAACTGCTTCTATTCTCTTATACTATTTCGCTCCAATTTTCTTCAATTTGCACCATTTTGTTTTATAACTTCATTTTCGAATTTTTTCTCGGTGGATGGGCTTTTATTCCCGGTGAGATTGTATTTTTTTCTATTAAATTTTCCCTCGTTCTGACCTGACTTTTCGCGCCCTTCGTTACTAGTACAGCGGTCCCCATATAGTGGTTCCGCGATTTTTTTCTAGCTGCCTTGGGTCTCTCGGCCCTTGGTTTTTTCTTTCATAATGACGAAGCGCCTATGCAGTGACCTTGACCCCCCTCCCCTCCCCGTGACCCACCTGCTACCATCATTGACCATTCTACAACCCCAATCCCCAAAATCTTAATTATACATGCCACCAACAAGCAAGAAAGCTTTAAAAAGAGTTTCTCCCTTCCTCATCCATAAAGCCCTCTATGGCCTTGTCGGTACCCTCCCTAAGGTCTCTACCCTTAAATCTGGTGATCTCCTGGTGCACTGCACCAGGGACACACAAGCCACCACCCTCCTTTCCACCAAAACCCTAGCCAACTTTGGTATCGACATTACAGTCACCCCCCATCGTTCCCTAAACTCCAGCAAAGGCGTCATACGCACCCGCGATCTTGCGTACATGACCGATGATGACCTCAAAGAGGAACTAGCAAGCCAACATGTAACTGAAGCCCGTCATCTTGTTCTAAAGAGAGACGGAGCTGAAACACCCACCAATACCATCTTTCTTGCCTTCGCAACACCAACTCTCCCCTCCCACATCATTGCCGGCTACCTGAGAATCCAGGTCGCCCCTTACATTCCTAAGCCTCTACGTTGCTATAATTGTCAGAGGTATGGCCACGGAAAAAACTCCTGCCACAGCCAAGCGCACTGTGGTAACTGCGGAGCCCCAGACCATGACAACACCTTCTGCACCAACCCCCCACTCTGCACAAATTGTGATGGTAAACACCCAGCCAACCATCCCTTCTTCTCGAAAGACTGCCCCACCTGGCTTCAGGAAAAACAAATAACCAAACTTAAAACCCTTAACCCCAACATAACCTACCTAGAGGCCAGGAAGCAATTCCTTGCTTCTCTTAACACCAAGCCTTCCTACTCAAACGTAGTCTCCTCTAACTCCAATTCCGCCTCCCCCCAAACACAACTAACACAACAAAAACTAACTCCCATGCCCAAACCGACCTCACCTGGCTCTTCTTACCTAGTCCTAAGCCCATCACCATTTCCAACAACCCAATCACACCCAATACCCACACCACCTCCACCACCACTTCTCTCCTCAACCTCCCTTCCTACTTTAAAGCCCCCACCGCCCCCTACACCAACACCACTAATACCTTCATACATCAAACTAAAACCAACCAAGCAAACAATCAACAAACCAACAAATCAACCAACAAACAACCAAACAAAAAACAACCAATCAACAAACAACCAATCAACAAACAACCAATCAACAAACAACCCACCACCCAAACCCACATGCATGACACTGAAGAGGGTATGGATTGTTCGATTACCGAACACATCGATCATACTTCTCGTCCAATTTTCAAAAACAATCGCTCCCAAAGAAACAGATCCAAAGAAAAAACAAGCCAACTCAGACCCAACAGATCTTCCTCCAGATAATCCCCCGCCTCCTTATGGCATACACCACAAACAATTACAATAACACCCACAACATCATACAATGGAACATTAGGAGCCTTAAGGCCAATTCTGAAGAAATTGACCTTCTGGCCTCCACCTTCAACCCGGTCGTCTTCTGCCTACAAGAAACTTTCTTGAAAACCACCGACCATTACTCCCTCAACAACTTTGCTTGCTATCACAACCATCAAGTGGATGCTGACAGGGCCTGTGGTGGCGTCTCCATTCTCGTTAGACACGATATCCCACACAGCCCTTTTCGTGTGCACACCGACCTTCAGGCCATCTGTATTTCTATCTCCCTCCACAAAACTTTCACTGTCTGCAATATCTATCTCCCTCCCAACACCAACATTCAACCAACCAGCCTTAACAACCTCATCTCTCAGCTTCCCACCCCCTTCATCCTTCTTGGTGACTTCAACGCTCACAACCCTCTGTGGGGCTCTAATACCACCACCCCTAGAGGCAAGCTCATCGAAAACGCTCTTCGTCAGCACAGCCTGCCCTTACTGAACACTAACTCCCCAACCTACCTTCATCCTGCCACAGGCTCTCTCACCTGTATTGACCTGTCTATCTGTTCCCCCAACCTCCTCCCTGATTTTAGATGGAGAGTCACTGCTGACCTCTGTGGTAGTGATCATTACCCTCTTCTTATACACTCCAATCTTCAAATCACCACTGAGCACACCCCCAATTGGAACCTCAAGAAGGCTGACTGGCCCCTTTTTGAAACCTTCTGTGACTTACACCTCTCCCCCCATCTCCTCGAGGATGAGGATCCCATGTCTAACTTCAGTAATATCCTTATCAACATCGCCACCTGCTCAATTCCCAAAACCTCCAAACCCCAAATCATCCCCCCAACCCCTGGTTCTCGGATGACTGCAAAACCGCCATCAAGAACAGGAAAAGAGCCCTCAGAAACTTTAAAACTAACCCGACCACCCATAACCTTAACCTCTTTCGCATCAGCCGTGCCAAGGCCAGACGCACTATCAAGGACAGTAAAACCAACACTTGGAACAACTTTATTTCTTCTCTTACCACCAACACCCCCACTAAGAAGATTTGGAGAATGGTTAACAGCTTCCACGGCAGAGTAGGCAAATCTCCCATCTCCCATCTCTCTTGGAATGGAGACCTTCTCACCGCAAAAAAGGACATCGTTAACCACCTCGCTGCCTCTTTCAGCAACATCTCGTCCTCAACCAACTACTCCAATGCTTTCAAAATCAAAAAAGCTTGCGATAAAGCCCGGAGAATCACTTTTCCCTCCGACAACTCCGCAAGCTACAACACCCCTCTCACCCTTTCTGAATTAAATTAAGCCATCAACGATGCTGGCTGCACCTCCAAGGGCCCAGATAACATCCCCTATCAGTTTCTGAAACACCTCCCCATCAAGGCCACCACTACCCTACTCACCATCTTCAACCACATTTGGTCCTCACACTCCTTTCCCCTATCTGGAGGACAGCTATTGTCATCCCGGTTCTTAAACCGGGGAAGGACGGTACCGACCCCTCCAGCTACCAACCCATCGCCCTTACTTGCTGTCTCTGTAAAATTATGGAAAAGATCATTAATCAGAGACTAAACTGGTTCCTCGAGACCAACAGAATCCTCTCTCTTCACCAAAGCGGCTTCCGAAAACGTCGCAATACCCTAGACCAGTTAATTACGCTCGACACCGCTATCCGGGAATCCTTTGCAAAAAAGGAACACCTCATTGCCATATTTTTTGACCTCGAGAAAGCTTTCGACACTACTTGGAAATACGGCATTACCTAAAAACTTCACACCATCGGCCTCAAAGGCCACCTCCCCATCTTTATTCAAAACTTCCTCTCACCCAGGCAGTTCCAAGTTCGTATTGGCCACACCCTCTCCAACCCGTACCCCCAAGAAGAGGGCGTCCCCCAAGGCAGCATCCTCTCTCCCACTCTCTTCAACCTGAGCATTAATGACATCGCGAATAACCTTGGCCCCAGCATCAAACGTACCCTCTACGTGGATGACTTCACCATCTTCTACTCCTCCCCTAGCTTTTCTATCGTTGAAAATAGGCTCCAAACCAGCCTCAACCAGCTGCAAGTCTGGAGCAACAATAACGGTTTTAGATTCTCCAAAGACAAGACAGTCTGCATGCACTTTTGTCATTTCAACAACCTCCACCCCAACCCGAACTTTGTGCTCAATGGGAATCGCATCCCTAAAGTTGAACACACAAAGTTCCTTGGTCTAACTCTAGACTCAAAGCTCACCTACAAGCAACACATCACCAACCTGAAACTAAAATGCAATAACTCCCTTAACCTCCTCCGACTGCTCTCCAACACCACTTGGGAGCGAACCGCTATGCTCTCCTCAAAATTTTCAGGCTCACCATTCGTGCCAAGCTTGACTATGGCAATATTGTCTACTGTGTCACTCACAACTCATACCTCAACCACATTAACACCATCCAAAATGAAGCCCTTAGGCTTTGTCTAGGAGCCTACAGGACCTCCCCAATCACTAGCCTTCATGTTGATGCCAACGAACCCCCCTTTCTACTTAGATGTAAAAAGCTTAGCCTCTCCTATGCTTTTAGAGTCCTCACTTACACCCAGAACCCTGTTTACAACCTCATTAGGTACCCCAATTTCTCCTCCCTCTTTGATAGGACTAAAACCCTATCCCCTCCTCTCAGCTTACGCATTAAATCAGACCTCTTCCATCTTGGCATCAACCCCGCCACTCTCGGCACCTACTCCTGGCCCACTTTTCCTCCTTGGGCCACCCCCCTCCCTTCTGTCCACCTAGACCTCTCCACTTATCACAAAACTAAAACTCATCCTAACCTCTTCATCAATCTCCACAACCAAATCAAAGACCAACTCTCAAATTACACCTCCATCTATACTGATGGCTCCAAGGAAGGCAACAAGACAGCTGCTGCTGCCATCATCCAAGACAATCACCCTCAGTAGCAGACTTCTTGACTCCTCATCCATCTTTTCAGCCAAAGCTAAGGCCATTCTCCTCGCCCTCAACTTTATTGAGTACTCTCCTCTTAGTCACTTTGCCATTTTCTCTGACTCACAGGCTGTTCTTACTTCATTACTCAATCTTAAATGGGATAACCTCACCTGCCACCTCCTCCTCCGGAAACTCCTTTCTCCCACCCTCTGCAGGAAAAGTATTCTTTTCTTCTGGATACCCAGCCATGTTGGCATCCCTGGCAATGACAGGGCTGATGCAGCCGCTAAGCTTGCCCTTAACCTCCTCCCTTCTCCTTTTCCCCAAACCCTCTCTGACATCAAACCGCTTATCGCTTCCCTTGTTCGTGACCGCTGGCAAACCTCATGGAACTCCCAAATTGATAACAAACTCCATGTCATCCAGCCCACAATCCCGATCAAATCCACCATCAACAACCTTTCTC